>SZWC01004128.1:11378-42601 GCA_023375785.1 Penium margaritaceum
CAAACAACTTCAATATGTAGTGGCAGGGTGTGGCTACTATCCGCACCATACAACCAAACTAGGCATATGTCACTGACCATGACCAAAGAATTTCAATATCGGTGGTCAACATTCACCAACCATAAAACGAGTCACAAACCGTCAGAGGGGGAAATAATAGTCCGGGAATATCAGTTCTCAACTAGCAAGTACAACGACCTTCCATCAGTAGCAGCACGGTGTGGCTACCATGCACAATGATCGACCATCATAGGCATATGTACTGCCTCTGACCAAAGAATTCCGCTTGTGTGGTCAATGTTGACAACACATAATACGAGTCACAAATGGTCAGAAGGGGAAACAATGGTTTGGGAACACCAAGTATCAAATAACAAGCACAAGGAGCTTCAATACGTTGTGGCATGGTGTGGATACCATGCACAATGACCAACCAAAGTAGGCATATGACCATGACTAAATAATGTCACTAAGTGTGGTAAACTTTGACAACTCATAACACAAGTCACAAATGGTCAGGGTGGAAGATAATGGTTTGTGAATACTAGTTATCGACTAGCAAGTACAAATACCTTCCATATGTAGTGGCACAGTGTGGCTACAATGCACAGTGACCAACCAAAGTATGCATATGTCAGTGATCATGACCAACAAGTTTCATTTCATGTGGTCAACGTTGACAACTCACAACACGAGTTACTGATAGTCAGATGGGGGTAACAATGGTTTGGAAACACTAGCTATCACCTGGAAAGCACAAAGATCTTCAATAGGTAGTGACACGGCGTGGTAACCACGTACAGTGACAAACCAAACTAGGCATATGTCACTAACCATGACAAAACGGGTTTCACAGTGTGTGGTCAACGTTGAAAACTCATAACACGAGTCACAAATGGTCAGTGGGGGAAACCATGGGTTGGGAACACTAGTTATCAACTAGCAAGTAGAAAGATTTTCAACAAGTAGTGAAACGGTGTGGCTAGCGTGCACAGTGACCAACCAAAGGATGCATACGTCACTGACTCTGACCGAAGAAGTCCACTATGTATGGTCAACATTGACAACTCAAAACACGAGTCACAAATGGTCAGAGGGAGAGACAATGGTTTGGGAACGCTATGCCTGGACTAGAGAGGACAAAAAACTTCAATACATAGTGGCACGGTGTGGTTACTATGCACAACATACAACCAAACTAGGCATATGTCACTGACCATGACCAAAGAATTTAAATATGGGTGGTCAACATTCACTAACCATAACACGAGTCACAAACGGTCAGAGGGGGAAACAATGGTCCGGGAATATCAGTTATCAACTAGCAGGTACAATGACCTTCAATCAGTAGTAGCACGGTGTGGCTACCGTGCACAATGACCGACCAACGTAGGCATATGTAGTGCCTTTGACCAAGGAAATCCACTGTGTGTGGTCAACGTTGACAACTCATAATACAAGTCACAAAAGGTCATAAGGGGAAACAATGGTTTGGGAATACCAAGTATCAAATAGCAAGCACAAGGAGCTTCAATACGTTGTGGTACGGTGTGGACACCATGCACGATGACCAACCAAAGTAGGCATATGTCATTGACCATGACCAAATAATGTCAGTAAGTGTGGTAAACTTTGACAACTCATAACATGAGTCACAAATGGTCACGGTGGAAGATAATGGTTTGTGAATACTAGTTATCGACTAGCAAGTACAAATACCTTCAATATGTAGTGGCTCAGTGTTTCTCCAATGCACAGTGACAAACCAAAGTATGCATATGTCACTGACCATCACCAACAAATTTCACTTCATGTGGTCAACGTGGACAACTCAGAACACGAGTCACTAATAGTCAGAAGCGAATAACAATGGTTTGGGAACACTAGCTATCAACTAGAAAGCAGAAAGACCTTCAATACGTAGTCACAGGGCGTGGTAACCATGTACAGTGACAAACCAAACTAGGCATACGTCACTAACCATAAGGAAACGGAATTCACAGTGTGTGGTCAACGTTGAAAACTTATAACACATGTCACAAATGGTCAGTGGGGGAAACCATGAACTGGAACACTAGTTATCAACTAGCAAGTAGAAATATTTTCATCAATTAGTGGCACGGTGTGGCAAGCGTGCACAGTGACCAACCAAAGGATGCATATGTCACTGACTATGACTGAAGAAGTCCACTATGTATGGTCAACATTGACATCTCATAACACGAGTCACAAAAGGTCAGAGGGGGAAACAATGGTCCGGGAATATCAGTTCTAAACTAGCAAGTACAACGACCTTCAATCAGTAGTAGCATGGTGTCGCTACCATGCACAATGACCGACCAACGTAGCCATATGTACTGCCTTTGACCAAAGAAGTTTGCTGTGTGTGGTAAACGTTGACAACTCATAATACGAGGCAAATATGGTTATATGGGGAAACAATGGATTGGGAACTCCAAGTATCAAACAGCAAGGACAAGGAGCTTCAATACGTTGTGCCATGGTGTGGATACCATGCACTATGACCAACCAAAGTAGGCATATGTCACTGACAATGACCAAATAATGTCACTTAGTGTGTTGTACTTTGACATCTCATAACACGAGTCACAAATGATTAGGGTGGAAGATAATTGTTTGTGAATACTAGTTATCGACTAGCAAGTACAAATACCTTCAATATGCAGTGGCACAGTGTGGCTACAATGCACAGTGACCAACCAAAATATGCATATGTCACTGACCATGACCATCAAAATTCCCTTCATGTGGTCAACGTTGACAACTCACAACACAAGTCACTGATAGTCAGATGGCGGTAACAATGGTTTGGGAACACTAGCTATCAACTAGAAAGCAAAAAGACCTTCAATACGTAGTGACACTGCGTGGTAACCACGTACAGTGACGAACCAAACTAGGCATATGTCACTAACCATGACGAAACGGGTTTCATAGTGTGTGGTCAACGTTGAAAACTCATAACACGAGTCACAAATGGTCAGAGGGAGAGACAATGGTTTGGGAACCCTATGCATGGACTAGAAAGGACAAATAACTTCAATACGTAGTGGCACAGTGTGGCTACTATGCACACAATACAGCCAAACTAGGCATATGTCACTGACCATGACCAGAGAATTTCAATATGGGTGGTCAACATTCACCAGCCATAACACGAGTCACAAATGGTCAGAGGGGGAAACAATGGTCTGGGAATATCAGTTCTCAACTAGCACGTACAACGACCTTCAATCAGTAGTAGCACGGTGTGACTACCATGGACAATGATCGACCAACGTAGGCATATGTACCACCTTTGACCAAAGAAATCCGCTGTGTGGGGTCAACGTTGACAACTCATAATACGAGTCACAAATGGTCAGAAGGGGAAGCAATGGTTTGGGAACACCAAGTATCAAATAGCAAGCACAAGGAGCTTCAATACGTTGTGGCACGGTGTGGATACCATGCACAATGACCAACCAACGAAGGCATATGTCACTGACCATGCCCAAATAATGTCACTAAGTTTGAAAAACTTTGACAACTAATAACACGAGTCACAAATGGTCAAGGTGGAAGATAATGGTCTGTGAATACTAGGATTGACTAGCAAGTACAAATACCTTCAATATGTAGTGGCACAGTGTGGCTACAATGCACAGTGACCAACCAAAGTATGCATATGTCACTGACCATGACCAACAAACTTCACTTCATGTGGTCAACGTTGACAACTCACAACACGAGTCACTGATAGTTAGATGGGGGTAACAATGGTTTGGGAACACTAGCTATCAACTAGAAAGCACAAAGACCTTCAATACGTAGTGACACGGCGTGGTAACCACGTACAGTGACAAACCAAACTAGGCATATGTCACTAACCATGACGAAACGGGACTCATAGTGTGTGGTCAGTGGGGGACACCATGGGTTGGGAATACTAGTTATAAACTAGCAAGTAGAAAGATTTTTAACAAGTAGTGGCATTGTGTGGCTAGCCTGCACAGTGACGAACCAAAGGATGCATACGTAACTGACTATGACCGAGAAATCCACCATGTATGGTCAACATTGACAACTCATAATACGAGTCACANAGTCACAAATGGTCAGTGGGAGAGACAATGGTTTGGGAACGCTATGCATGGACTAGAAAGGACAAATAACTTCAATACGTAGTGGCATCGTGTGGCTACTATGCGCACCATACAACCAAACTAGGCATATGTCACTGACCTTGACCAAAGAATTTCAATATGGGTGGTCAACATTCACCAACCATAACACGAGTCACAAACGGTCAGAGGGGGAAACAATTGTCCGGGAATATCAGTTCTCAACTAGCAAGTACAATGACCTTCAATCAGTAGTAGCACGGTGTGGCTACCATGCACAATGACCGACCAACGTAGGCAAATGAACTGCCTTTGACGAAAGAAATCCGTTGTGTGTGGTCAACGTTGACAACTCATAATACGAGTCACAAATGGTCATAAGGGGAAACAATGGTTTGGATGTACCAAGTATCAAATAGCAAGCACAAGAAGCTTCAATACGTTGTGGCACGGTGTGGATACCATGCACGATGACCAACCAAAGTAGGCATATGTCACTAACCATGTCCAAATAATGTCACTAAGAGTGGTAAACTTTGACAACTCATAACACGAGTCACAAATGGTCAGGGTGGAAGATAATGGTTTGTGGACACTAGTTATCGACTAGCAAGTACAAATACCTTCAATATGTAGTGTGGCTACAATGCACAGTGACAAACCAAAAAATGCATATGTCATTGACCATCACCAACAAATTTCACTTCATGTGGTCAATGTTGAAAACTCAGAACACGAGTCACTGATAGTCAGAGGCGGGTAACAATGGTTTGGGAACACTAGCTATCAAGTAGAAAGCACAAAGTCCTTCAATACGTAGTCACACGGCGTGGTAATCACGTACAGTGACAAACCAAACTAGGCATATGTCACTAACCATGACGAAACAGAATTCAAGGTGTGTGGTCAACATTGAAAACTCATAACACAGGTCACAAATGGTTACTTGGGGAAACCATGGGTTGGGAAAACTAGTTATCAACAAGCAAATAGAAAGATTTTCAACAATTAATGGCACGGTGTGGCTAGCATGCACAGTGACCAACCAAAGGATGCATAGGTCACTGACTATGACCGAAGAAGTCCACTATGTATGGTCAACATTGACAACTCATAACACGAGTCACAAATGGTCGGATGAAGAGACAATGGTTTGGGAACGCTATGCATGGACTAGAAAGGACAAATAACTTCAATACGTAGTGGCACCTTGTGGCTACTATGCACACCATACAACCAAACTATGTATATGTCACTGACCATGACCAAAGAAGTTCAATATGGGTGGTCAACATTCACCAACCATAACACGTGTCACAAACGGTCAGAGGGGAAAACAATGGTCCGGGAATATCAGTGCTCAACTAGCAAGTACAATGATCTTCAATCAGTAGTAGCATGGTGTGGCTACCATGCACAATGACCGACCAACATAGGCATATGTACTGCCCTTGACCAAAGAAATCCGCTGTGTGTGGTCAACGTTGACAACTCATAATACGAGTCACAAATGGTCGGAAGGGGAAACGATGGTTTGGGAACACCAAGTATCAAATAGCAAGCACACGGAGCTTCAAGACGTTGTGGCGCGGTGTGGATACCATGCACGATGACCAACCAAAGTAGGCATATGTCACTGACCATGCCCACATAATGTCACTAAGTGTGGTAAACTTTGTTAACTCATAACACGAGTCACAAATGGTCAGGTTGGAAGATAATGGTTTGTGAATACTAGTTATCGACTAGCAAGTAGAAATACCTTTAATATGTAGTTGTACAGTGTGGCTACAATGCACAGTGACCAACCAAAGTATGCATTTGTCACTTACCATGACCAACAAAATTCACTTCATGTGGTCAACGTTGACAACTCACAACACGAGTGACTGATATTCAGATGGGGGTAACAATGGTTTGGGAACACTAGCTATCAACTAGAAAGCACAAAGACCTTCAATACACAGTGACACGACATGGTAACCACGTACAGTGACAAACCAAAGTAGGCATATGTCACTAACCATGACGAAATGGGTTTCTTAGTCTGTGGTCAACGTTGAAAACTCATAACACGAGTCACAAATGGTCAGTGGGGGAAACCATGGGTTGGGAACACTAGTTATCAACTAGCAAGTAGAAAGCTTTTCAACAAGTAGTTGCACGGTGTGGCTAGCATGCACAGTGACCAACCAAAGGATGCATACGTCACTGACTATGACCGAAGAAGTCCACTATGTATGGTCAACATTGACAACTCATAACACAAGTCACATATGGTCAGAGGGAGAGACAATAGTTTGATAACCCTATGCATGGACTAGACAGGACAAAACACTTCAATACGTAGTGGCACGGTGTGGCTACTATGCACACCATACAACCAAACTAGGCATATGTCACTGACCATGACCAAAGAATCTCAATATTGGTGGTCAACATTCACCAACCATAACACGAGTCAAAAACGGTCAGAGGGGGAAACAATGGTGCGGGAATATAAGTTCTCAACTAGAAAGTACAACCACCTTCAATCAGTAGTAGCACGGTGTGGCTACCATGCACAATGACCGACTAATGTAGGCATATGTACTGCCTTTGACCAAAGAAATCCGCTGTGTGTGGTCAATGATGACAACTCTTTTTAAGAGTCACAAATGGTCTGAAAGGGAAACAATGGTTTGGGAACGCCAAGTATCGAATAGCAAGCACAAGGAGCTTCAATATATTGTGGAACGGTGTGGATACCATGCACGATGACCAACCAAAGTAGGCATATGTCAGTGACCATGACCAAATAATGTCAGTAAGCGTGGCAAACTTTGACAACTCATAACACGAGTCACAAATGGTCAGGATGGAAGATAAAGGTTTGTGAATACTAGTTATGGACTAGCAAGTACAAATACCTTTAATGTGTAGTGGCGCAGTGTGGCTACAATGCACAGTGACCGACCAAAGTATGCATATGTCACTGACCATGATCAACTGTTTTCACTTCATGTGGTCAACGTTGACAACTCACAACAGGAGTCAATGATAGGCAGATGGGGGTAACAATGGTTTGGGAACACTAGCTATCAACTAGAAAGCACAAAGACCTTCGATACGTTGTGACACCGCGTGGTAACCACGTACAGTGACAAACCAAACTAGGCATATGTCACTAACCATGATGAAACGGGTTTCACAGTGTGTGGTCAACGTTGAAAACTCATAACACGAGTCACAAATGGTCAGTGGGGGAAACCATGGGTTGGGAACACTAGTTATCAACAAGCAAGTAGGAAGATTTTTAACAAGTAGTGGCAGGGTGTGGCTAGCGTTCACAGTGACCAACCAAAGGATGCCTAGGTCACTGACTATGACCAAAGAAGTCCACTATGTATGGTCAACATTGACAATTCATAACACGAGTCACAAATGGTAAGAGGGAGAGACAATGGTTCGGGAACCCTATAAATGGACTAGAAACGACAGATACCTTCAATAGGTAGTGGTACGGTGTGGCTACTATGCACACCATACAACCAAACTAGGCATATGTCACTGACCATGACCAGAGAATTTCAATATGGGTGGTCAACATTCACCAACCAAAACACGAGTCACAAACGGTCAGAGGGGGAAACAATGGTCCGGGAATATCAGTTCTCAACTACCAAGTACAACGACCTTCAATCAGTAGTAGCACGGTGTGGCTACCATGCACAATGACCGACCAACGTAGGCATATGTACTGCCTTTGACCAAAGAAATCTGCTGTGTGTGGTCAACGTTGACAACTCATAATACAAGTCACAAATGGTCATAAGGGGAAACAATGGTTTGGAAATACCAAGTATCAAATAGCAAGCACAAGGAGCTTCAATACGTTGTGGCANGGTGTGGCTACCATGCACAATGACCGACCAACATAGGCATATGTACTGCCCTTGACCAAAGAAATCCGCTGTGTGTGGTCAACGTTGACAACTCATAATACGAGTCACAAATGGTCGGAAGGGGAAAGGATGGTTTGGGAACACCAAGTATCAAATAGCAGGCACACGGAGCTTCAAGACGTTGTGGCGCGGTGTGGATACCATGCAAGATGACCAACCAAAGTAGGCATATGTCACTGACCATGCCCACATAATGTCACTAAGTGTGGTAAACTTTGTTAACTCATAACACGAGTCACAAATGGTCAGGTTGGAAGATAATGGTTTGTGAATACTAGTTATCGACTAGCAAGTAGAAATACCTTTAATGTGTAGTTGCACAGTGTGGCTACAATGCACAGTGACCAACCAAAGTATGCATATGTCACTTACCATGACCAACAAAATTCACTTCATGTGGTCAACGTTGACAACTCACAACACGAGTCACTGATATTCAGATGGGGGTAACAATGGTTTGGGAACACTAGGTATCAACTAGAAAGCACAAAGACCTTCAATACACAGTGACACGACATGGTAACCACGTACAGTGACAAACCAAAGTAGGCATATGTCACTAACCATGACGAAATGGGTTCTTAGTCTGTGGTCAACGTTGAAAACTCATAACACGAGTCACAAATGGTCAGTGGGGGAAACCATGGGTTGGGAACACTAGTTATCAACTAGCAAGTAGAAAGCTTTTCAACAAGTAGTGGCACGGTGTGGCTAGCGTGCACAGTGACCAACCAAAGGATGCATACGTCACTGACTATGACCGAAGAAGTCCACTATGTATGGTCAACATTGACAACTCATAACACAAGACACATATGGTCAGAGGGAGAGACAATAGTTTGATAACCCTATGCATGGACTAGACAGGACAAAACACTTCAATACGTAGTGGCACGGTGTGGCTACTATGCACACCATACAACCAAACTAGGCATATGTCACTGACCATGACCAAAGAATTTCAATATTGGTGGTCAACATTCACCAACCATAACACGAGTCAAAAACGGTCAGAGGGGGAAACAATGGTCCGGGAATATCAGTTCTCAACTAGCAAGTACAACCACCTTCAATCAGTAGTAGCACGGTGTGGCTACCATGCACAATGACCGACCAATGTAGGCATATGTACTGCCTTTGACCAAAGAAATCCGTTGTGTGTGGTCAACGATGACAACTCTCTTTACGAGTCACAAATGGTCAGAAAGGGAAACAATGGTTTGGGAACGCCAAGTATCGAATAGCAAGCACAAGGAGCTTCAATATATTGTGGAACGGTGTGGATACCATGCACGATGACCAACCAAAGTAGGCATATGTCAGTGACCATGACCAAATAATGTCAGTAAGCGTGGCAAACTTTGACAACTCATAACACGAGTCACAAATGGTCAGGATGGAAGATAATGGTTTGTGAATACTAGTTATGGACTAGCAAGTACAAATACCTTTAATGTGTAGTGGCGCAGTGTGGCTACAATGCACAGTGACCGACCAAAGTATGCATATGTCACTGACCATGATCAACTGTTTTCACTTCATGTGGTCAACGTTGACAACTCACAACAGGAGTCAATGATAGGCAGATGGGGGTAACAATGGTTTGGGAACACTAGCTATCAACTTGAAAGCACAAAGACCTTCGATACGTTGTGACACCGCGTGGTAACCACGTACAGTGACAAACCAAACTAGGCATATGTCACTAACCATGATGAAACGGGTTTCACAGTGTGTGGTCAACGTTGAAAACTCATAACACGAGTCACAAATGGTCAGTGGGGGAAACCATGGGTTGGGAACACTAGTTATCAACAAGCAATTAGGAAGATTTTTAACAAGTAGTGGCACGGTGTGGCTAGCGTTCACAGTGACCAACGAAAGGATGCCTAGGTCACTGACTATGACCAAAGAAGTCCACTATGTATGGTCAACATTGACAATTCATAACACGAGTCACAAATGGTAAGAGGGAGAGACAATGGTTTGGGAACCCTATAAATGGGCTAGAAACGACAGATAACTTCAATACGTAGTGGCACGGTGTGGCTACTATGCACACCATACAACCAAACTAGGCATATGTCACTGACCATGACCAGAGAATTTCAATATGGGTGGTCAACATTCACCAACCAAAACACGAGTCACAAACGGTCAGAGGGGGAAACAATGGTCCGGGAATATCAGTTCTCAACTACCAAGTACAACGACCTCCAATCAGTAGTAGCACGGTGTGGCTACCATGCACAATGACCGACCAACGTAGGCATATGTACTGCCTTTGACCAAAGAAATCTACTGTGTGTGGTCAACGTTGACAACTCATAATACGAGTCACAAATGGTCATAAGGGGAAACAATGGTTTGGAAATACCAAGTATCAAATAGCAAGCACAAGGAGCTTCAATACGTTGTGGCATGGTGTGGATACCATGCACGATGACCAACCAAAGTAGGCAGATGTCACTGACCATGACCAAAACAATGTCAGTAAGTGTGGTAAACTTTGACAACTCATAACACGAGTCACAAATGGTCAGGGTGGAAGATAATGGTTTGTGAACACTAGTTATCAACTAGCAAATACAAATACCTTCAATATGTAGTGGCACAGTGTGGCTACAATGCACAGTGAAAAACCAAAGTATGCATATGTCACTGACCATCACCAACAAAATTCATTTCATGTGGTCAACGTTGACAACTCAGAACACGAGTCACTGATAGTTAGAGGCGGGTAACAATGATTTGGGAACACTAGCTATCAACTAGAAAGCACAAAGACCTTCATTACGTAGTCACACGGCATGGTAACCATGTACAGTGACAAACCAAACTAGGCATATGTCACTAACCATGACGAAATGGAATTCACAGTGTGTGGTCAACTTTGAAAACTCATAACACAAGTCACAAATGGTCAGTGGGGGAAACCATGGGTTGGGAACACTAGTTATCAACTAGCAAGTAGAAATATTTTCAACAATTAGTGGCACGGTGTGGCTAGCGTGCACAGTGACCAACCAAAGGATGCATATGTCACTGACTGTGACCGAAGAAGTCCACTATGTATGGTCAACATAAACAACTCATAACACGAGTCACAAATAGTCAGAGGGAGAGACAATGGTTTGGGAACCCTATGCATGGACTAGAAAAGACAAATAACTTGAATACGTAGTGGCACAGTGTGGCTACTATGCACACCATACAACCAAACTAGGTATATGTCACTGACCATGACCAAAGAATTTCAATATGGGTGGTCAAGATTCACCAACCATAACACGAGTCACAAACAGTCAGAGGGGGAAACAATGGTCCGGGAACATCAGTTCTCAACTAGCAAGTACAACGACCTTCAATCAGTAGTAGCACGGTGTGGCTACCGTGCACAATGACCGACCAACGTAGGCATATGTACTGTTTTTGACCACAGTAATCCGCTGTGTGTGGTCAGCGTTGACAACTCATAATACGAGTCACAAATGGTCATAAGGGGAAACAATGGTTTGGAAATACCAAGTATAAAATAGCAAGCACAAGGAGCTTCAATACGTTGTGGCACGGTATGGATACCATGCACGATGACCAACCAATGTAGGCAGATGTCACTAACCATGACAAAAATAATGTGAGTAAGTGTGGTAAGCTTTGACAACTCATAACACGAGTAACAAATGGTCAGGATGCAAGATAATGGTTTGTGAATACTAGTTATCAACTAGCAAGTACATATACCTTCGATATGTAGTGGCACAGTGTGTCTACAATGCACAGTGACAAACCAATGTATGCATATGTCACTGACCATCACCAACAAGTTTCACTTCATGTGGTCAATGGTGACAACTCAGAACACGAGTCACTGATAGTTAGAGGCAGGTAACAATGATTTGGGAACACTAGCTATCAACTAGAAAGCACAAAGACCTTCATTACGTAGTCACACGGCGTGGTAACCATGTACAGTGACAAACCAAACTAGGCATATGTCACTAATCATGACGAAATGGAATTCAGAGTGTGTGGTCAACTTTGAAAACTCATAACACAAGTCACAAACGGTCAGTGGGGGAAACCATGGGTTGGGAACACTAGTTATCAACTAGCAAGTAGAAATATTTTCAACAATTAGTGGCACGGTGTGGCTAGCGTGCACACTGACCAACCAAAGGATGCATATGTCGCTGACTGTGACCGAAGAAGTCTACTATGTATGGTCAACATTGACAACTCATAACACGAGTCACAAATAGTGAGAAGGAGAGACAATAGTTTGGGAACCCTATGCATGGACTAGAAAGGACAAAAAACTTCAATACGTAGTGGCACAGTGTGGCTACTATGCACTCCATACAACCAAACTAGGTATATGTCAGTGACCATGACCAAAGAATTTCAATATGGGTGGTCAACATTCACCAACCATAACACGAGTCACAAATGGTCAGAGGGGGAAACAATGGTCCGGGAATATCAGTTCTCAACTAGCAAGTACAACGACCTTCAATCATTAGTAGCACGGTGTGGGTACCATGCACAATGACCAACCAACGTAGGCATATGTACTGATTTTGACCAAAGAAATCCGCTATGTGTGGTAAACGTTGATTACTCATAACACGAGTCACAAATGGTCAGAAGCGGAAACAATGGTTTGGGAACACCAAGTATCAAACAGCAAGCACAAGGAGTTTCAATACATTGTGCCAGGGTGTGGATACCATGCACGTTGACCAACCAAAGTAGGCATATGTCACTGACCATGACCAATTAATGTCACTAAGTGTGGTGTACTTTGACAACTCATTACACGAGTCACAAATGATCAGGGTGGAAGATCATGGTTTGTGAATACTAGTTATCAACTAGCAAGTACACATACCTTCAATATATAGTGGCACAGTGTGGCTACAATGCACAGTGACCAACCAAAGTATGCATACATCACTGACCATGACCAACAAAATTCATTTCATTTGGTCAACATTGACAACACACAACACGAGTCACTAATAGTCAGATGGGGGTAACAATGGTTTGGGAACACTAGCCATCAACTAGAAAGCACAAAGACCTTCAATGCGTAATGACACGGTGAGGTAACCACGTACACTGACAAACCAAACTAGGCATATGTCACTAACCATGAAGAAACGGGTCTCACAGTGTGTGGTCAACGTTGAAAACTCATAACACGAGTCACAAATGGTCAGTGGGGGAAACCATGGACTGGGAACACTAGTTATCAACTAGCAAGTAGAAAGATTTTCAACAAGTAGTGGCACGTATGGCTATCATGCACAGTCACCAACCAAAGGATGCATACGTCACTGACTATGACCGAAGAAGTCCACTATGTATGGTCAACATTGACAACTCATAACACGAGTCACAAATGGTCAGAGGGAGAGACAATGGTTTGGGAACCGTATGCATGGACTAGAAAGGACAAATAACGTCTATACGTAGTGGCACGGTGTGGCTACTATGCACACCATACAACCAAACTAGGCGTATGTCACTGACCATGACCAAAGAATTTCAATATGGGTGGTCAACATTCACCAACCATAACACGAGTTATAAACGGTCAGAGGGGGAAACAATGGTCCGGGAATATCAGTTCTCAACTAGCAAGTACAACGACCTTCAATCAGTAGTAGCACGGTGTGGCTACCATGCACAATGACCAACCAACGTAAGCATATGTACTGCCTTTGACCAAAGAAATCNNNAATATGTTGTGGGACGGTGTGGATACCATGCACGATGACCAACCAAAGTAGGCATGTGTCACTGTGTCAGGCGGAGATCCACCGCATCTCCTCAAAGGAGAAGATGGATCCGCGGAGAAGGAATCGCTGCTTCCCACAGATCCGCGAAACGAGGCTTCCGCGGCCAGAGATCCACGGAGAAGGATAAAAGGGGGACCGTGGAGTATTGGAGAACGCGCAAGGCATGCTGGCTCCCACAATAAGAGTGCGGTAGAGCGTGGGGTGGCGCGGAATCCAGCAATGGTGAAGGAAAGAGGCGGGAGAGCTGCCGCCAGGGAGCAAGAATTGAGGATGATCTATCAACGGCTAGGAATGGCTGTGGAGAAGCCAAGACTGGCGGGACAGCAGGGTGAGAATCCGCGGTGAGAAGGGAACATGAGTCGAGCCGCGGAGAAGATGGAGCGCCGGACGTGCAGAAACACACGATGCCAGGACTAGAGGTCAGGCAGGAGCACGACCAATGAGGGCTCAAGGGGGGTAGCGGTAATCAAGGAGGAGACCAGGAGGACGCACCTCGCGAAGACGAAGATTCAAGGAAGAACACAAGACTGCGAGCGTTCAAGCCGCGGACTAGAGGAAGATGTAGTAATAGAAGAAGGAAATATAACAGTGAAGTGTGTGTGTGTGTGTGTGTCAAGGATGAGACCCGCGGTGCGTGTAGCACGCCGCGCGGAGTCCGAGATAAGGGAAAGAGTGATGGAAGGGGTCTTAGAGAGCTAGTTTTTGTAGATATAAAGTAGTGGTGTAGCGGAGGGACGAGTGTGATATCTGACTGATGACCAGAGAACTTTACTCTCTGTCTGATCTTGTGCAATTTGAGTTAAGGCAAGCATACTTCCCACTCATGAGCTCAAGAGTCCTGACCTGTCGAGAACCTAATTGCCTCCTTCTGTCTCATTTATCCGCGCAAGTGTTAGTTTGGTTCACACTCACGCATCACCCTCTGAGATCCGCACCTGATTGAGGGAGTTGCAACAGTTCTCTTCGTGGAATAGTTTCGCGGAGGACGGATGCTTATCTTCCAGGTATGCGCGGAGCATACTGCTCAATCCATCCTACTCCTGAGAACAACAAAAGATCCCGCTGAGTGCTGTCATCACCACGGAACCTAAGTTGGGTGAAGGGTGCTGTCGGTGACTCCGCGGCCTTGCACACGACCGCGGAACGGGGTACCGCGGGCAAAGGAGTCAAAGGGCACGAGGTGGCGGACTCTTGTGCCGGCAAGGAGGGAGCCGCGGAGCACTACCCATGAGCGGGACCCCGAGGGTGTGAAGCATCCGTGGAGGACCAGGAGGGGAAGCGGAGGAGTGGTCAGCGGGTGCTGCCCGGAACCGCGGAATGGCAAGATCGCGGAGCAGACCAAACGCGGAGATTGAGAGCGTGGAAGTAACATTGTGCGCGGCAAAATTGGAGGTATCAGTGTCATTGTGCGATGAGCGTGGATTGTTCCTTGCTCTTTGCTAGCAGAATTGCACGAGCCTTCAGATTCAGTCATACATGTCGGCAGCCAGTTTTGTGCATTAGGACACGCGGAGGCGGCACCGGCAGCATGCGCTGCAAGCTTCCATACGCCCCTTCTTGCCGCGGCGTGCGGCCACACAGGCGGGCAGTAGGGAGACTTTGCCTACACCCTCTCGCACGCTTGTCAGTTCATCGCTGGGCGCGGACCCATTGGGACAGCACCAAAGAGTCACCGAGTGGCTGGAACAGCTACACTGGCAGCGTATCATGAACGCGCCGTAGGACCGCGTGGAGGTGGAAAGCGTACACAGTCAAGATGTGCGCGGAACTCACCAGCTCTATGCCAAAGACTCTATGGAGCACAAGTGGTTTCCCAATGTGCCACTGCCAGCAGACGGACTCTCCGAGACCGAGAGATCATTGGCATATCAAGGGCCGGTTTACTAGCGGTGCGGCGGAATGCAGCAGTCATGGGTAGCGGAGGAGGATCACCTGCCATCCGCATCCTTAGCAGGGATTACAATCTCCCCGCCCCCGCTTGTCTCCAGAGAACCAACCTTAGGGGCTGCCCACCGCAACCAAGCGCAGCTGGGATGTATGCCCGCGGAGCGATCGCCTTCGACAAAGGGAGAGAGGGGGATGAGACAGCCTCTGCAGGACGTATGCACCGAACAGCCAGGCTGGTCACCTGTGATGCCGGAGACGAGGCAGCAGCACCACCCACCCAGAGCAGGACACGCGGAGGGGGTTGGACTATCCAACGCGATAGAAGGAGTATCCCTAGAGGTTAATCCGTGGTTGGCTGCCGCGGACACCCCAGTAACACCAAGCGTGAGGGTAACGGCGAGCCACAACCCACAATTCACTAAATGGCAAGGAACACCGCAAGGGGAACAGGGAGGGGGTATGGTGCACCAACCCCCCCTGATTCCGCAGTCAACCCACGCGACCCAGCAGTCATTCACAGGGCCCCAGCCACAACCCAACCCAGCATTGCAAGGGACTCTGCCGTACGCGGGGCCCGTAACGATCCCTCCTGCCATAGCCCCACCAGGTTGGATGATGATGGGCACCTGGGCCACGCCCCCCGAGCAAGAGTGCCGCCGCAAGCACCCATGCAGCAGATACCGTCACAGCAACCACCAGCCCCAATGACGTCGCAACTAATGCCCGTGGCGGTTGGACACCCAGTCTATCACCAGCAACCAATGGGTACCGCGCCAGCTGGGATTGCGGCCCATCCAGCACTACCTACCAACCAGGTGCAGACAACAGCGCCCCACTCCACCTACCCTGCTCTCCCGCCGAATCCACCGACCACCATGGTCCCTGCGGCATCTTCCGCCACCCCGCTCTACCATGCTGCCATGTCACACTCTCTACCCCAGGGCTACTGGTTGCCAGGACATACGGTCACCGCCGCCTCGAACACACAGGCACCGCCCCTTTGGACTACCTTCTACTCCGCACCCTACGCGACGCATGCCACCCCTACGACTCACTACTATGCTCTTCCGGCGACAGCCCCAATGAGCAACCCCACACCTGCACCCCAGGGGAAGCCACAAACTAGCCACGTGGGCTATTCGGCGGTCAGAGCCATGCACCCCAACCCCCCTTTTTCAGCCTCGCCCCCGTTTCCCGCGGTGACATCCATGGCCAACCGAAATACTGTGCCCCAGCTGCAATACGTATGCGCACAACCGGCTAACATTCCGCGGTTAGAGATCTTCAAGGGAACCCCTGAAGAGGACCCATGGACATCGTTGAAGCAGATTACGATACATGCAAGCATAGGACGAATCCCACTAGACCTTTGTTTGGCCACCGCGGAGTTCCATCTTCAGGGCGCGGCGGAGGACTAGTACAATGCACGAGCGACGTTCAACTCCTTCGAGGATTTTGGCAACGCGCTGATCGAACGCTTAAAGCGGCTGACCAAGGAAGAAGTACTCCGCAAAATTGAAAAGGAGGTCATGCGGAAGGACACCAATATCCGAAGGTTTTTGGATCAGTTCTTCACTTGGGCATCAATCGCGAAGAGCCCTCAAGGGGAAGGACTGCCGCTGTGGGTCCTCCTGCAAAATCTCATCCGCGCACTTCCCGATGAGATAAGCAGTCTGATGATTCCTGAGCGCTACCAGTCACTATAGGATGCAGTGCAGGACGCCACGGCCATTTCCACACGGCAGCGGTCGACGCGGCAGCACCAGGCTGGAGAATCTCACCCTCCAGCACCAGCAGCACAGGCCTCCCAACCCAAGCCTAAGGCATGCTACACTTGCCAAAGCTTGGAGCACATCGCTTGAGACTGTCCGCGAAGAAGACAAGGTGTTCCGCAAACCGATTCCATGCAGTAGGACCCTATGGTGCAGTAGTGGAAACGGTATTATAATCAACCATGGCAGGATCAGTAGCCTCAACAGCAGACACAAGCTGGGAGGCAAGCACCGGACCATCAAACCCAGACTGCCCCGGGAGGGCAGGGCATTCTGCCCAACCCACAGGCACCCACGAACTCTACGAGCGGAGCCCGCAATGTCAAGCTTGGGCTGCCGATGGCAGAGGACGAGACGACAGAGTTACCTCCCACCGTAGCGATGACCACTCTCATTACACGAGCCCAAGAATTGGGCTTGCGCGGATGGGATTTACAGATGGCAGCCAGGGTACAGGAAGACATGAGGCGCAAGGCAGAGGCCGCGGAGGAACGCTTCCAAGAGGCAGTTGCTAATCGGACCGTCGTCCCGGGAAAACGACGAAAGGTGAAACCACCACCCGCAGCGGAGAAGCATCCTGCCTCATCTTTGCCGGCACCAACAACGGTTCCAACGGCCGCGGACCAGAGCACTGATCCTATCCAACGTCTATTCAGCACCCCCATCGCGGAAGTCAATTTCTTTGAGTTCCTCCGCATTCATCCAGAGATCGCACCGCGACTGAAGGAGGAGTTCTCCAGAGCCAATCAACGACTCCAAGCTGTGGGCATCTCCCTTAGTTG
This sequence comes from Penium margaritaceum, assembly GCA_023375785.1. Lineage (NCBI taxonomy): Eukaryota > Viridiplantae > Streptophyta > Zygnematophyceae > Desmidiales > Peniaceae > Penium > Penium margaritaceum. Next base: position 29,692 of record SZWC01004128.1, read on the forward strand.
CACCGCACCTACCGCTGGCACACAGAACACCCACCGTGCGGTGCCTGACACTTCGCTTGCACTGAGCCTTGCACAAGAAAAGTGGGGATGGGCACCGGAGCCCCTGGAACCACCGTGTCGGGATGACAACCATTACGAGGTCGCCTGCTGCATGGTTTGGATATGTGGAAGGAAGTTCCTGGCCATAATTGACAGAGGGGCCACTCACACCACTGTGGCGTTCCGCGTCCTTCTAGTGGTCGGATGGACAGACCGCATCCTCCCTACCGGACGCCTTTTTACCAACTCAGCGGGCAGAATGGACTATGGAGATGGGGAGGTTCACGGCCTACCCATACAGGCAGGATCTCTTCATGAACCATTGAACGTCCAAGTCACACAGGCCAGGACATACGACGTACTCCTGGGCATGGATTACTTGGTACCGCGACGGGCCAATCTTCTCTTCTCCCTCGGAATCATGCAACTCAGCTCGGCATCTGGGGAAGACGAGTTTTGCTCCATCACCATCGGAGACAGGGAAGCGGTGCCTGTGACTGGCGGCGAATCCTTCTCCCTCCTGGATGCAACGGCAAAGAACTCTCAAGTTCACGCAAGTAGGATGCCATCCATCACAACTGACATGCCTGCCGTGGAACAGGTCACAACAGGAGAATGGCAGGAACTCCCGAGGAAGTGAAGCGAGCCCGGAGTGCAAACCAACCTCCTGGGATTGTGGCAAAGGGGACAACGAGTCCTACGAGATGGCCATCAACTCAAAGGAAAAGAGGAATTCTACCCACTCCGCGAAACAGCACCATCACCACCACCGTGATGGGATCACATGCTCCACTCACGACTTTCAGCTGCACAAAAGCAGGACTTTTGTGATCTGCTGGACGCATTCGCGGACATCTTTTCTGGTTCCGCGGTTGACCTGGGGGCCATGGAAGCCTTCCATGTCATCTCCACTGGGGACTTTGCACCCACAAAACAGAAGGTGTAGCGCATACTTCCGGAGCAGGAGAAGATCATCACAGAGGGGCTCGCGGAGCTCAAGGCGCAGGGGGTGATTGTCCCAATCGTCAGTCCCTGGCTTGCCAACTTGGTCATCGTAGGGAAGCCGGATGGGTCCAAGCGATTCTGCGTTGACTTCCGCGATCTCAACCGTGTGACCAAGGAAGATGTGTACCCCATGCCTCTGATTGTCGACATACAAGAACGCCAGCAGGGTCGCGGATGGTTCACAAAACTCGACGTGAAGGCTGCCTTTCATGTCGTTCCCATGCACCCGGGCTCCATCGCCAAAACTGCGTTTATGATACCAGAAGGCCTATATGTGTTTACACGCATGCCTTTTGGACTCCGCAACGCAAGCGCGACATTTCAGCGGGTCATGGACTCCACCCTCGGCGGATTCCCCAATGTCAGCTGCTACATTGACGACATCATGGTCGCGGCCCACACCTTCGAGGAACTGTTCTCCTCCCTGGCCGCCGTCTTCCCTATCCTCCGCACAGCCAACCTAAAGCTCAAGGCAGCCAAGTGCTCTATCGGAGCCGCGGAAATGGAGTTCCTGGGTTTCGTGATGAGCGCGGATGGCATCAAGACCGATCGAGAGAAGATCGCGGCGGTACAGGAATGTCGTCAGCCCACCTCCCGGGCCAAGTCAAGATCTTCCTGGTATTCGTCTCATTCTACCGGAATTCTGTGCGTGACCATGCACGCATCGTCAAGCCGCTCCAGGAGTTGACGCACCAAGACGTGCCATTTGAATGGACGTCAGCTTGCGCTGACGCCTGGAAGGAAATCAAGCACCGCCTCGTTACTGCGCCTATGCTCGAGTTCCCCGACTTCAACCTCCCATTCTCCATCACCACCGACTGGTCGCGAGACGGACTTGGGGCCATCCTCTCCCAGACGGTGCAAGAACCCACACAGAAGGTGATTTCCTACGCCAGTCGTGCCCTCACTGAAGGGAAGCGGAAGTACCCTCCGGTGAAGGGCGAGTGCCTGGCTGTCCTATGGGCACTCCAACACTTCCGCGATTACATCAAGAATGGCAGGCCGTTTACGGTTTTCATAGAGCACCAGGCGCTACAGTGGCTCCTAACTACTCAGATCCATGAGGGCGTCCTAGCCAAGTGGGCACTCCTTCTCCAGGGTTACAACATGAAAATCAAGTACCAGCCTGGACTTGCAAACCGCAACGTGGATGCCCTGAGCCGACTTCCGCGCACTGGCTGGCCAGACCCTGACCAGGCACCGCCAAACACAGCGGAGGCACCTCTAAATGATGCAGGACTTGTTCCAGATGTCGGGACACCACCTCCACCCATTGAGGCAGAATGGGAGGGAGTGGCAAGAGAACTCGGCGAGGAAGAACCCGAAGTCGCCTTGCAGCTCTTGAATGAGCTCGATCCCGCCGCGGAGTGGACCGTAGCGGAGACCCTACCAGCCATCTCCGTGTTTGGCCTGCAGCTTGCTCGTAGGTACAACCCTACCATCCGCGGTTGGACGTTGGAGGAAATTGCTCCCCATGATTTCCCACAACATGCAAACCCGCGAGCCTCGCGAATATCCCCTGCTCCACCACAGACTTCCCCCTTGAGCGAACCACACTGTCCTGCTCCCGCCACAACACTTCTTCAGAACCGCCATCCGCTCACTCTGGTAGACTTCCTCCTCCACTCCCCTGAGTCTGCAGAAAGTCTCCGCGCCCTCTTCAACACTCGCAATACCTCCCTTTCCCCACTTGGCATCCGCCTCTCATGCACGCAAGACAGCGTGACCGGCATCCGTCTGTTATCCCGCAGCATCATTCTCACTCATTCTAGTGTACGCGGTACCGCTGCTCGTGCATCACGCACCTGGGCACCCGCGGCCATCACCCCCGGACCGCCCGCACCCTCCGATGTCCACGTGGCGTGGTGTTACGTGTGGATATGTGGCCGCAAGTTCGTGGCCATCGTGGACACCGGCGCCACCCATGCAACGATTGCGCTCCGGATGGTCCGCTCGCTCCACATGCAACACCTAATCCAACCCACTCGACTCCTCTTCTCTATCTCCACCGGCGACATTGATGCGCCGCTCGGACAAATCGCGGGCCTCCTACAGGTGGCGAATGTACATGCGGCACAAACCGTCCAGGTTTGCGATGTCCGCACGTACGACATTCTGCTCGCGGCGGACGGGCTTGCGCCGCGCCAAGCGGATACATTGATCGGTGCAGGCATCATCAGTCTCATTTCTAGCTCCGGCATTCGATCATTCACCCCGCTCTTCACCTCGCATCAACCATCTCCGAGCATGGTCCTCTCCACTTTTGACTCAGCTCTCACCGGCGCCCGACACACTCGGCGGATAACGCGCAGCTGGGCTCTCGCCCGCAGAAAATCCGACATGGCACGCAATCAAGGCACGGGGTCCACGCCTTCGTCGCGGGGGGGGGGGGGGGGGGGGGGGGGGGGGGGGTGGATCCTCCCGGCGACAGCTACGCCGCCCTGCTCTTAACACGGGTGCGGGGCACCGCCCAGCACGGACACCAACACCACCAACGGGAACAATGGATCTACCGCGGCAGGGCCCCACGACAAGGACCGCACCTGCAAGGACACCAGCACCACCTACGGCTGCAACAGGCGTGTCTCGACCTGGCTCGGTGACGAGAACTCCGCCAACACCGGTGACGGCCACCCCAGCAGCGGCTGCGGCCTCATCGCGGCCCAGCCCGGCCGCAGGGACGACCCTGACGCCAACCACAAGACCGCGGTCCAGTCCCGCGGAACGAACACCAACGCAGGTCACGCCACCTGTGGCCAAATTACCAGGCCCGTCGCGACAAGGCCCGGCCACAAGCACACCGACGCGGACCTTCAGGCGCATGGAGCAAGCGGTAGGAGCCACACAGGCAGCGGTAAGAACAACCGCCACCCCAACACCAAGCCCGCGAGATGAAGCTCGAACCCTGGTTACACCAGTCCCCTCCCTGGCCACGACGGCGCTCTCGCACTCGCCGCCGACCTCGCACGGTAGTCCAACTCGGTAACCCGCACGTCCCCTGCCGGGCACAGGAATGGTGATGGAAGGGGCAAGAACGTACGTTGAGGAAAGCTCGGGGAACAGCGGGGAGCAGCCCAAGGAAGCCCTGCTGCTTGAAGTAGTAAGCAGCGTCATGCTCCAGCTGCTGACAGAGATTCCGGAAGTGATCCGCGCGGAATTCGAGGATTCATTGTTTGGCAAGATGTGGCAGGTGGTACTAAAGGGAGCAGCCACAGGGGTGCTGATCCTCGGAGTGCTCGAGAGGCAGATGCTCCTGCTGGAGACAGCAGGCGCAGGGCGCCTTGTTTTGGCACTGCGGGATAGCCTGAGCATCAAACCAGGGTTGGCCAGTGACATGACTGGCGTCGCGGAACTACTAGACACCGAGCGGGCGGACCCATCACTGGAAGCCGCTCGAGTGTGGTGGAACAGGGTGCGGAAGGACTAGCGGAGTAGTCTGGAGAGACGGTACGTGCACCTGCTCCAGGAGAGGGCCAGAGCCCTCATCCTGTACCACGTGAATGACCAGGCACCCGGATCGACAGAGGCACCGCGGCAAAGATCCGCGGCAGACGAATGGAAGTGGGGATGTTTGCTCAACCTCGTCTATGCCAGATGGAGCGTTCAGTGCCCGCAAGAAGAAAGATCGCGGCTTGCTGACACCCAGGTGCCTGAGGGATGCTGGATGGAAAACATGGAAAAATGCTGGACGCTGACACTCCAGAATGTGATACGCACCAGGGTAGCGGCATCGGTTGCAGAGGCACACTGGACCGTGGTTCGAGGAAAGGGACTGAATCTCAAGCAAGAAGAGGTGCGACACTGGGCCAAGGAGGCAGCGGAAGTATGCCGAGAGGACAAGAGCAGGAGGGATGCGGAGGTGGAGGAGGCTCGCGAATACACCCAGCCCTCCCCTCAGTTGCAGCAGATGCAAAAACGTCTGCGAAAAGAATGGAAGGAGGAGGCAGCTGAGACAAAACGGGTGGCCGCACAAGCCGCGGAAAAAGAGGCTCAAGTGGCCAAAGTACGGGAAGCGGCGGCTAAGGCCGATAAGGAAGCTGCGGAAGAAATCATAAGGGAAATCATGGGGGAGGCAGAAGCAGTGGCGAGAGCAGCAGAGGCAGAGGCAGCAGCAGTAGCAGTAGTAGCGGCAAAGGCGAAGGTAGAGGCAGCAGCAGCAGCAACGGCAGCGGTGGCAACGGTAAAAGAAAAAGAGGTAGCCATAGCGGTAGTGGAGGCAACGGCAGCAGCAGCAGACAAGGTAGCAGAAGAAGCAGTCATGGAGGCACAGGCAGTAACAGAAACACGGGCAACCACGGAGGCACCCAGAGTAGGGGCAGGTAGCACAGCGACGGAGGCAGCAAGGGAAGTAAAAGTAGATAGGGCCGCGTTGGAGGCAGGCAGGAGCAGAAGAAGAAGGGAAGATGGGGAAGAGATACAAGGCTGGCGTCAAGCGCTATCACCCGGAGCCATCCGTTGCCTCCCTACGGCGGAAGGCACAACTTCAGGCCCGAGCGGCGGCGGTGGTATGGAAAGCAGCAGCGACGCGGAGCCAGACCAGAACAACAGCGCCAGTAGACACCAGCCAAAATGAGGAGCCCGCGCAAACTGTCTCGGAAGTAACAACTCTTGTTCCAAAAGGAAAGAGGAAGGCGGAAGAGGAGGCGGTCGCGGAGCCACGGAAAGAGAAACAACCTTAGGCACACGAAGGCCCCAGCCCCGGCGTGACTCCGGAGCAGTTGGCGCAGGCCCAGCGGGAGGCGGCGCAGGCAGCAAAACTCCTGATGGCAGTACTCCGCAAAGTCCACATGCCAGTGGAGATGGTGCCGGCTCCACTACGGCCCGTCTTGGGAGANACGTGAATGACCAGGCACCCGGATCGACAGAGGCACCGCGGCAAAGATCCGCGGCAGACGAATGGAAGTGGGGATGTTTGCTCAACCTCGTCTATGCCAGATGGAGCGTTCAGTGCCCGCAAGAAGAAAGATCGCGGCTTGCTGACACCCAGGTGCCTGAGGGATGCTGGATGGAAAACATGGAAAAATGCTGGACGCTGACACTCCAGAATGTGATACGTACCAGGGTAGCGGCATCGGTTGCAGAGGCACACTGGACCGTGGTTCGAGGAAAGGGACTGAATCTCAAGCAAGAAGAGGTGCGACACTGGGCCAAGGAGGCAGCGGAAGTATGCCGAGAGGACAAGAGCAGGTGGGATGCGGAGGTGGAGGAGGCTCGCGAACACACCCAGCCCTCCCCTCAGTTGCAGCAGATGCAAAAACGTCTGCGAAAAGAATGGAAGGAGGAGGCAGCTGAGACAGAACGGGTGGCCGCACAAGCCGCGGAAAAAGAGGCTCAAGTGGCCAAAGTACGGGAAGCGGCGGCTAAGGCCGATAAGGAAGCTGCGGAAGAAATCATAAGGGAAATCATGGGGGAGGCAGAAGCAGTGGCGAGAGCAGCAGAGGCAGAGGCAGCAGCAGTAGCAGTAGTAGCGGCAAAGGCAAAGGTAGAGGCAGCAGCAGCAGCAACGGCAGCGGTGGCAACGGTAGAAGAAAAAGAGGTAGCCATAGCGGTAGTGGAGGCAACAGCAGCAGCAGCAGACAAGGTAGCAGAAGAAGCAGTCACGGAGGCACAGGCAGTAACAGAAACACGGGCAACCACGGAGGCACCCAGAGTAGGGGCAGGTAGCACAGCGACGGAGGCAGCAAGGGAAGTAAAAGTAGATAGGGCCGCGGTGAGGCAGGCAGGAGCAGAAGAAGAAGGGAAGATGGGGAAGAGATACAAGGCTGGCGTCAAGCGCTATCGCCCGGAGCCATCCGTTGCCTCCCTACGGCGGAAGGCACAACTTCAGGCCCGAGCGGCGGCGGTGGTATGGAAAGCAGCAGCGACGCGGAGCCAGACCAGAACAACAGCGCCAGTAGACACCAGCCAAAATGAGGAGCCCGCGCAAACTGTCTCGGAAGTAACAACTCTTGTTCCAAAAGGAAAGAGGAAGGCGGAAGAGGAGGCGGTCGCGGAGCCACGGAAAGAGAAACAACCTCAGGCACACGAAGGCCCCAGCCCCGGCGTGACTCCGGAGCAGTTGGCGCAGGCCCAGCGGGAGGCGGCGCAGGCAGCAAAACTCCTGATGGCAGTACTCCGCAAAGTCCACATGCCAGTGGAGATGGTGCCGGCTCCACTACGGCCCGTCTTGGGAGAGGTCGTGATAGCAGTTGCACGCAAGGGGCCGAAAAGGAGGGGACGCGCGGAGAAAGAGGCGGTGATGGTGGTTTCCAAAATCAGTGAGTCACTGGGAGACTCGGAAGAGGAACATCCCCTCACACGCAGCCAAGGATTACTACGGGCCCCAGGAGCGACTCCACACAGGAAGGAGGAGGTGATTGAGCTGCACCGCGCTGGTGGACGCGACAGACGCCCGAGCGTCCCCGCTGAGAGCAGGCTGCGAGAGCAGTGGGATGAAGGAGAGCTTCGAGCGGTCGGAATCCTTCGGCTCTTCCCTGCACCTGATCCTTGGGACAGAGAGCCACCGGTCTATGATGAAGAGAACCGCAAGAAGTTCAAGGTGATGAAAGCAGAGCAGGATGTGAGGCGAGCGCGCGGATTGCCAGCAAGAATACAAGAGACAAAGCGGAAGCCGAGAGAAGCAGTAACAGAGAAAGCAGGGAGGAAGGGGCCCATGGAAACGCAGGACTGGCGGATCTGGCAGACTGCCCACATCATTCACTGCACCAGCAACAAGGAACAGCAGAAGGCGGAGGCGTAGAAGGTGTACGCGGATCTGGAAATACGGCTGGGCGTGGAATTCGACCGGAGGAAAAAGGACGACCTAGCCCGTCTGTGTGAGCAGTATGCATGGGAGGACGGTCGTCTATAGAGAATAACTCCGCGTATCTTGTGGGTGCCCCCACCAACGTTGCAAAATGCAGTTGTGGAGGCTTACCACCGCCACCACCACACTAATGTGCAGGCACTGAAGGATCGCCTGACGCCCATCATCCACGTACAGAGTCTGGCAGCCATCATCAAAGACGTGGTACAGCACTGCGCCCCCTGCGAACGAGCGCGGAAAACCACACCGCGGGACCAGTCGCTGTTCCAACCCTCCCCTATCGGTGAAATGCTGGAAAACATTATCATCGATTTCCACGGCCCCCGCGCACACCGCAACCAGGGGAACCGATACTGGATTGCAGCGGTGGACCACTTCACGAAGTTCCTCTGGGTCCGCGCTGTGCCCAACAAGAGTTCAGCCACCGCAGCAAGGTTCATCCGCGAGGAAATCTTTCATCGTTTTGGAGGCTGTAGCGTGGTGCACAGCGACAACTGCACGGAATTTATGGGGGCCTTCAAAGAGGAACTAGAGGAGTGGGGGGTCCGCCATGTGCACTCCGGGCGGTACCGGCCAGAGTCCCAAGGGCAAGTGGAGCAGGTGCATGACATACTGGAGAGGGCAGTGGCAACCGCGGAGGGCAGCAGCTGGACTGAGAAGCTGAGGAAAATGGCTCAATTCATCAACACGACACCCAGCCGAGCAACCTCCTTCTCACCACACATGCTACTCTTCGGAAAACCACCGCGGGCGGCAATGGGCATGCCCCAGAAACCGCTAAGGCTAGCACTTGCGCCGGAGGAGCGAGAGAAGCTCTCGGAGGAGGAAAAGGACAAGGAGGTCGCAGAATGGTTCCGCGAGCGTTGTGAGAGGACCAAGGCCATGCGGGCAGAGGCGCGGTTGAGGGGCTCCGTTTCAACCTGGCGCGAATGTGATGCGGCAAACCGACAGCTGCACCATGGGCCCATCAAGGAGGGTCACTTAGTGTATCTCTGCCCCTTCCCCAATGCGGGGAGAGAGGCAGGGGAACCACGAGAGGTGTACCGCGTGGCTAGCATTGAAGCAGGGCAGGTGTGGCTAGAAGGACCGGAGGGATTCAGCGACCGCAATTATCCGGCCACGGAGTTTGTGCTGCTGCCACTCGCATGGCAAATGCACATCCCCAGGACGGGAGGTCGCCTGCCGTCCCTGGGAGAGTGGAAAGGCTCGCGAGGTTGGAGAGCGGAGGAGGTGCTGGACGTCTATGAGGGACAGGTGTCGCAGCAAGAGAAGAAATGGAGACAGGAACCAGAGGAGATTAAAGAGGAGGAATCAAATGTCTGCAAACTGGCTGTGGAGGAGATAAGGAAGGAACAACAACGTGAGCCGCGGAGGCGGGAGCAACAGCAGGAGCAGCAGGAGGAGAGACGGCAAGAGCAGGGAAGGCCGCGGGACGAGAGAAAGGAGGAATCTGAAGGCAGACCCGAACCACAGCCCGAGTGGACCCCAGTGGGAGTATCCTAGCAGCTACCCCAGAAGGTACCACCGTAGACGAGGGTGCCAATGAGCCCTAAGGCTCTGGCTGACTACACTGGCCCGTGTGTGTGGTGCGGAGAAAACCTCCCTACTGAACCACTCTTGAAGGTGGTGTGCCGGGTATGCGGGAATCCAGCGCATCAGTACGCCGGCGGAGCCTCCAAGACCTGCATTGGACGAAATCGAACCTGCCTGCGATGCCTGAAGGAGGCTGCTCAACAGGAGGCCGCGAAGAAAAGGGATGAGGAAGAGGGAGCAGGACCTGGCGCTGGGGGAGCGCCGCCCCGCGGGAGGTGGGACCCAGAGGAGGAGGAGGAGGAGGAAGAGGAGGAAGAAGGGCATCCAGAGCGAAAGAGAGGTCCGCGTTCCGTTTGCGGGGCCAGAATGAGGCAGTGCCAGGCGGAGGAACGAGTCGCGCTAGAGGAGAAAAGGAGGAAGGAACTGGAAGAAAAGAAATGCGCTCAATGCGGCCAGTGGTGGGGAGTGGAGGTGTAGGACTGTGGCGGATGCCTCCGCAAAATCTGCACAGGTAGCTTGGCCCCACCTCGTGATGGGCGCGGAGGGCAAAGCGGGGCTGCGGTGTGCAGGAGGTGCAGGGAGGAGGTCGAGAGGCAACGAGGCGTTCGTAGGGCACCGCGAGTGAATGAGGAAGAAGAAGAGGAAGAATCAGAGGAAGAGGAGAGACCGGGAATGGAAGCGCACCGATCCGCGGCATGCCCCACATGCCTAAAGACCGTGCAGGACGGGGAAAAATGTGTTGTCTGCACGAGGTTTGTGCACCGCAAATGCCTGGTGGCGGGCAACTCTGCCTGGAAGGGCCAATGCCACCAATGTGTGGGCAATGAGCTCCTTGAGGCAGACTACTACCTTAGTTTCATTGCGAAGACCCGTGAACCTGCTTGCGCAGCCTGCCACGAGGGGATGGCGGATTTTGGCAAGGGATGTGGCATGTGCTTAAAAATGTGCCATCTGCGGTGCGGCAAGAGGGGCAAGGAATGAGTGTGGACATGCCACCAGTGCTTGGCTCAGCCCAGAAAAGCGAACTGGGGTGCGCAAAACTCTGGATTGCATTGCTGCGGAGACGGATGTATGGGGATTGTCATCGGGACAGCATGCCACTGTGAGCACTGCGGAGGATGGGCCCACGCACAGTGTGCTACAGAGGTGGGCAGGAATGAGGAGGGGCTGACAGTGTACCGCTGCACCAGTTGCAGGACATATGAACGAATCCCGTACTGCTCTACCTGCATAAAGAGACTGGGCGCGGAAGACATCACTGCAAGAGCCAAGTGTGAGGGCTGCCAGCTTTATCTACACCAGGAATGCTCCGCGAGGTATCAGCGTGAGGGCGGAGAAGTGGAGACCTACTGCCGCCCTTGTCAACAACGGCAGCGGCCAGGCCCCCAAGGAAAGTTCACACGCCTGTTGCGCTAAGGAGACTCTGGGACAGAGTCTTGGAAAAGGGGAGTTGGGGCATCAGTGTCAGGCGGAGATCCACCGCATCTCCACTGAAAGAGAAGATGGATCCATGGAGAAGGAATCGCTGCTTCCCACAGATCCGCGGAACGAGGCTTTCGCGGCCAGAGATCCGCGGAGAAGGATAAAAGGGGGACCGCGGAGGACCGGAGAACGCGCAAGGCATCCTGGCTCCCATAATAAGAGTGCGGTAGAGCGTGGGGTGGCGCGAAATCCAGCGGTGGTGAAAGAAAGAGGCGGGAGAGCTGTCACCAGGAAGCAAGAATTGACAATGATCTATCAACGGCTAGGAATGGCTGCGGAGAAGCCAAGACTGGCGGGACAGCAAGGTGAGAATCCGCGGTGAGAAGGGAACATGAGTCGAGCCGCGGAGAAGATGGAGCGCCGGACGTGCAGAAACACACGACGCCAGGACTAGAGGTCAGGCAGGAGCTCGATCAATGAGGGCTCAAGGGGGCAGCGATAATCAAGGAGTAGACCGGAAGGACGCACCACGCGAAGACAAAGATTCAAGGAAAAACACAAGACTGCGAGCGTTCAAGCCGCGGACTAGAGGAAGATGTAGTAATAGAAGAAGGAAACATAGTAGTGAAGTGTGTGTGTGTGTGTCAAGGACAAGACCCGCGGTGCGTGTAGCAAGCCGCGCGGAGTCCGAGATAAGGGAAAGAGTGATGGAAGGGATCTTAGAGAGCTAGTTTTGGTAGATATAAAGTAGTGGTGTAGCGAAGGGACGAGTGTGATATCTGACTGATGACCAGAGATGTTTACTCTCTGTCTGATCTTGTGCAATTTGAGTTAAGGCAAGCATACTTCCCACTCATGAAAACAAGAGTCCTGACCTGTCGAGAACCTAATTGCCTCCTTCTGTCTCATTGATCCGCGCAAGTGTCAGCTTGGTTCACACTCACACATCACCCTCTAAAATCCACACCTGATTGAGAGAGTTGCAACAGTTCTCTCCGCGGAATAGTTTCACGGAGGACGGATACTTATCTTCCAGGTATGCGCGGAGCATAGTGCTCAATCCATCCTACTCATGAGAACAACAAAAGATCCCGCTAAGTGCTGTCATCACCAAGGAACCTAAGTTGGGTGAAGGGTGCTGTTGGCGACTCCACGGCCTTGCACACGACCGCGGAACGGGGTTCCGCGGGCAAAGGAGTCAGAGGCCATGAGATGGCAGACTCTTGTGCCGGCAAGGAGGGAGCCGCGGAGCACTACCCACGAGCGGGACCCCGAGGGTGTGAAGCATCCGTGGAGGACCAGGAGGGGAAGCGGAGGAGGGGTCAGCGGGTGCTACCCGGAACCGCAGAACAGTAAGATCGCGGAGCATACCAAGCGCAGAGATTGAGAGCGCGGAAGTAACATCGTGCGCAACAAAATTGGGGACATCACACTCACCATGCCCAAATAATGTCACTAAGTGTGGTAAACTTGGACAACTCACAACACGAGTCACAAATGGTCAGGGTGGAAGATAATGGTTTGTGAATACTAGTTATCGACTAGCAAGTACATATACCTTCAATGTGTAGTGGCACATTGTGGCTACAATGCACAGTGACCAACCAAAGTATGCATATGTCACTGACCATGACCAACAAAATTCACTTCATGTGGTCAACGTTGACAAGTCGCAACACGAGTCACTGATAGTCAGATGGGGGTAACAATGGTTTGGGAACACTAGCTATCAAATAGAAAGCACAAAGACCTTCAATACGCAGTGACACGGCGTGGTAACCACGTATAGTGACAAACCAAACTAGGCATATGTCACTTACCATGAAGAAACGGGTTTTCACAATAGCTGGTCAACGTTGAAAACTCATAACACAAGTCACAAATGGTCAGTGGGGGAAACCATGGGTTGGGAACACTAGTTATCAACTAGCAAGTAGAATTATATTCATAAAGTAGTGGCACGGTGTGGCTATCGTGCACAGTGACCAACCAAAGGATGCATACGTCACTGACTATGACCGAAGATGTCTACTATGCATGGTCAACATTGACAACTCATAACACGAGTCACAAATGGTCAGAGGGAGAGACAATGGTTTGAAAACC
>SZWC01004128.1:122417-154485 GCA_023375785.1 Penium margaritaceum
TGGTAAACTTTGACAACTCATAACACGAGTCACAAATGGTGAGGGTGGAAGATAATGGTTTGTGAATACTAGTTATCGACTAGCAAGTACAAATACCTTCAATATGTAGTGGCATAGTGTGGCTACAATGCACAGTCACAAACCAAAGTATGCATTTGTCACTGAGCATGACGAACAAAATTCACTTCATGTGGTCAATGTTGACAACTCACAACACGAGTCAATGATAGTCAGATGGGGGTAACAATGGTTTGGGAACACTAGCTATCAACTAGAAAGCACAAAGACCTTCAATAAGTAGTGTTACGGCGTGGTAACCACGTACAGTGACAAACCAAACTAGGCATATGTCACTAACCATGACGAAACGGGTTTCACAGTGTGTGGTCAATGTTGAAAAGTCATAACACGAGTCACAAATGGTCAGCGGGGGAAACCATGGGTTGGGAACACTATTTATCAACAAGCAAGTAGACAGATTTTCAACAAGTAGTGGCACAGTGTGGCTAGCGTGCACAGTGACCAACCAAAGGATGCATACGTCACTGACTATGACCGAACAAGTCCACAATGTATTGTCAACATTGACAACTCATAACATGAGTCACAAATGTTCAGAGGGAGAGTCAATGGTTTGGGAACCCTATGCATGGACAAGAAAGGACAAATAACTTCAATACGTAGTGGCACAGTGTGGCTACTATGCACACCATACAACCAAACAAATCATATGTCACTGACCATGACCAAAGAATTTCAATATGGGTGGTCAGCATTCACCAACCATAACACGAGTCACGAACAGTCAGAGGGGGAAACAGTGGTCCATGAATATTAGTTCTCAACTAGCAAGTACAACGATCTCAATCAGAAGTAGTACGGTGTGGCTACCATGCACAATGACCGACCAACGTAGGCATATGTAATGCCTTTGACCAAAGAAATCCGCTGTGTGTGGTCAACATTCACAACTCGTAATACGAGTCGCAAGTGGTCAGATGGAGAAAGAATGGTTTGGGAATACCAAGAATCAAATAGCAAGCACAAGGAGCTTCAATACGTTGTGGCACGGTGTGGATACCATGCACGATGAGCAACCAAAGTAGGAATATGTCACTGACCATGACGAACTAATGTCAGTAAGTGTGGTAAACTTTGACAACACATAAACGAGTCACAAATGGTTAGAGTGGAAGATAATGGTTTGTGAATACTAGTTATGGACTAGAAGGTACAAAGACCTTCAATATGTAGTGGCACAGTGTGGCTACAACGCAGAGTGACCAGCCAAAGTATGCGTTTGTCACTGACCATGACCAACAAATTTCTCTTCATGTGGTCAACGTTGACAACTCACAACACGAGTCACTGATAGTCAGATGGGGGTAACAATGGTTTGGGAACACCAGCTACCAACTAGAAAGTACAAAGACCTTCAATACGTAGTGACACGGCGTGGTAACCATGTACAGTGACCAAACTAGGCATATGTCACTAACCATGACGAAACGGGTTTCACAGTGTGCGGTCAATGCTGAAAACTCATACCACAAGTCACAAATGGTCAGTGGTGGAAACCATATGTTGGGAACAATAGTTACCAACTAGCAAATAAAATGATTTTCAACAAGTAGTGGCACGGTGTGGCTAGCGTGCACAGTGACCAACCAAAGGATGCATACGTCACTGACTATGACCGAAGAAGTCCACTATGTATGGTCAACATTGACAACTCATAACACGAGTCACAAATGATCAGAGGGAGAGACAATGGTTTGGGAACCCTATGCATGGACTAGAAAAGACAAAAAACTTCAATACATAGTGGCACGGTGTGGCTAGCGTGCACAGTGACCAACCAAAGGATGCATACGTCACTGACTATGACCGAAGAAGTCCACTATGTATGGTCAACATTGACAACTCATAACACGAGTCACAAATGATCAGAGGGAGAGACAATGGTTTGGGAACCCTATGCATGGACTAGAAAAGACAAAAAACTTCAATACATAGTGGCACGGTGTGGCTACTATGCACACCAAACAACCAAACTAGGCATATGGCACGGACAATGACCAGAGAATTTCAATATGGTTGGTCGACTTTCACCAACCATAACGCGAGACACAAACGGTCAGAGGTGGAAACAATGGACGAGAATATCAGTTCTTAACTAGCAAGTACAACGACCTTCAATCAGTAGTAGCACGGTGTGGCTACCATGCACAATGACCGACCAATGTAGGCATATGTACTGCCTTTGACCAAAGAAATCCGCTGTGTGTGCTCAACGTTGACAACTTATGATATGAGTCACAAATGGTCAAAAGGGGAAACAATAGTTGGGGAACACCAAGTATCAAATAGCAAGTACAAGAAGCTTCAATACGTTGTGGCACAGTATGGATACCATGCACGATGACCAACCAAAGTAGGCATATGTCACTGACCATGCCCAAATAATGTCAGTAAGTGTGGTAAACGTTGACAACTCATAACACAAGTCAAAAATGGTCACGACGGAAGATAATGGGTTGTGAGTACTAGTTATCGACTAGCAAGTACAAATATCTTCAATATGTAGTGGCACAGTGTGGCTACAATGCATGGTGACCAACCAATGTATACATATGTCACTGACCATGACAAACAAATTTCACTTCATGTGGTCAACGTTGACAACACACAACACGAGTCAATGATAGTCAGATGGGGGTAACAATGGTTTGAGAACACTAGCTATCAACTAGAAAGTACAAAATCCTTTAATACGTAGTGACACGGCGTGGTAACCACGTACAGTGACAAACCAAACTAGGCATATGTCACTAACCATGAAGAAACGGGTTTCGCAGTGTGTGGTCAACGTTGAAAACGCATAACACACGTCACAAAAGGTCAGAGGGGGAAACAATGGGCTGGAAACACTAGTTATCAACTAGCAAGTAGAAAGAATTTCAACAAGTTGTGGCACGATGTGGCTAGCGTGCACAGTGACCAGCCAAAGGATGCATATGTCACTGACTATGACCGAAGAAGTCCACTATGTATGGTCAACATTGACTACTCATAACACGAATCACAAATGGTGAGAGGGAGAGACAATGGTCTGGGAACCCTATGCATGGACTAGAAAGGACAAATAACTTCAATACGTAGTGGCACGGTGTGGCTACTATGCACAACATACAGCCAAACTAGGCATATGTCACTGACCATGACCAAGGAATTTCAATATGGGTGGTCAATAATGAGCAACCATAACACGAGTCAAAAACGGTCAGAGGGGGAAACAATGGTCCGGGAACATCAGTTCTCAACTAGCAAGTGCAACGAACTTCAATCAGTAGTAGCACGGTGTGGCTACCATGTAAAATGACCGACCAACGTAGGCATATGTACCGCCTTTAACCAAAGAAATCCGCAGTGTGTGGTCAACATTGACAACTCATAGTACGAGTCTCAAATGGTCAGAAGGAGAAACAATGGCTTGGGAATACCATTTATCAAATAGCAAGCACAAGGAGCACCAATACGTTGTGGCACGGTGTGGATACCATGCACGATGAGCAACCAAAGTAGGCATATGGCAATGACCATGACCAAATAATGTCAGTAAGTGTGGTAAACTTTAACAACTCATAAACGAGTCACAAATGGTCAGGATGGAAGATAATGGTTTGTGAATACTAGTTATTGACTAGCAAGTACAAATACCTTCAATATGTAGTGGCAAAGTGTGGCTACAATGAGACTGACTAGCCAAAGCATGCGTATGTCACTGACCATGACCAACTAATTTCACTTCATGTGGTCAACATTGAGAACTCACAACACGAGTCACTGATAGTCAGATGGGGGTAACAATGGTTTGGGAACACCAGCTATCAACTAGAAAGCACAAAGACCTTCAATACGTAGTGACACAGTGTGGTAACCACGTACAGTGACAAACCAAACTAGGCATATGTCACTAACCATGACAAAACGGGTTTCACAGTGTGCGGTCAATGTTGAAAACTCATAACACGAGTTACAAATGGTCAGTGGGGGAAGCCATATGTTGGGAGCAATAGCTATCAACCAGCAAATAGAAAGATTTTCAACAAGTCGTGGCACGGTGTGGCTAGCGTGACAGTGACCAACCAAAGGATGCATACGTCACTGACTATGACCGAAGAAGTCCACTATGTATGGTCAACATTGACAACTCATAACACGTGTCACAAATGGTCAGATGGAATGCAATGGTTTGGGAACCCTATGCATGGACTAGAAAGGACAAATAACTTCAATACGTAGTGGCACGGTGTGGCTACTATGCACACCAAACAACCAAACTAGGCATATGGCACTGACCATGACCAGAGAATTTCAATATGTGTGATCAACGTTCACCAACCATAACGCGAGACACAAACGGTCAGAGGAGGAAAAAATGGACGGGAATATCAGTTCTCAACTAGCACGTACAACGACCTTCAATCAGTAGTAGCACGGTGTGGCTACCATGCTCAATGACCAACCAACGTAGGCATATGTACTGCCTTTGACCAAAGAAATCCGCTGTGTGTGCTCAACGTTAACAACTTATAATACGAGTCATAAATGTTTTGAAGGGGAAACAATGGTTTGGGAACACCAAGTAACAAATAGCAAGCACAAGGAGCTTCAATACCTTGTGGCACGGTGTGGATACCATGCACGATGACCAACCAAAGTAGGCATATGTCACTGACCATGCCCAAATAATGTCAGTAAGTGTGGTAAACTCTGACAACTCATAACACGAGTCAAAAATGGTCAAGACAAAAGATAATGGGTTGTGAGTACTAGTTATCGTCTAGCAAGTACAAATATCTTCAATATGTAGTGGCACAATGTGGCTACAATGCACGGTGACCAACCAAAGTATGCATATGTCACTGTCCATGACCAACAAATTTCATTTCATGTGGTCAACGTTGACAACACACAATACGAGTCACTGAGAGTAAGATGGGGGTAACAATGGGTTGGGAACACTAGCCTTAAACTAGAAAGCACAAAGACCTTCAATACGTAGTGACACGGCGTGGTAACCACGAACAATGACAAACCAAACTAGGCACATGTCACTAACCATGAAGAAACGGGTTTCGCAGTGTGTGGTCAAGGTTGAATACGCATAACACGAGTCACAAATGGTCAGAGGGGGAAACAATGGGTTGGAAACACTAGTTATCAACTAGCAAGTAGAAAGCTTTTCAACAATTAGTGGCACGGTTTGGCTAGCGTGCACAGTGCCCAGCCAAAGGATGCATACGTCACTGACTATGACTAAAGAAGTCCACTCTGTATGGTCAACATTGACAACTCATAACACGAGTCACAAATGGTGAGAGGGAGAGACAATGGTTTGGGAACCCTATGCATGGACTAGAAAGGACAGATAACCTCAATACGTAGTAGCACGGTGTGGCTACTATGCACACCATACAGCCAAACCAGGCATATGTAACTAACCATGACCAAAGAATTTTAATATGGGAGGTCAACATTTGCCAACCATAACACGAGTCAAAAACGGTCAGAGGGGGAAACAATGATCCGGGAACATCAGTTCTCAATTAGCAAGTGCAACGAACTTCAATCAGTAGTAGCATGGTGTGGCTACCATGCACAATGACCGACCAACGTAGGCATATGTACTGCCTTTGACCAAAGAAATCCGCCGTGTGTGGTCAACATTGACAACTCATAATACGAGTCACAAATGGTCAAAAAGGGAAACAATGGTTTGGGAACACCAAGTATCAAATAGCAAGCACAAGGAGCTTCAATACGTTGTGGCACCGTGTGGATACCATGCACCATGACCAACCAAAGTAGGCATATGTCACTGACCATGCCCAAATAATGTGAGTAAGAGTGGTAAACTTTGACAACTCATAACACGAGTAACAAATGGTCAGGGTGGAAGATAATGGTTTGTGAACACTAGTTATCGACTAGCAAGTACAAATAGCTTCAATATGTAGTGGCATAGTGTGGCTACAATGCACAATGACAAACCAAAGTATGCAATTGTCACTGACCATGACCAACAAATTTCAATTCATGTAGTTAACGTTGACAACTCACAACACGAGTCACTGATAGTCAGAGGCGGGTAACAATGGTTTGGGAACACTAGCTATCAACTAGAAAGCACAAAGACATTCAATATGTAGTGACACGGCGTGGTAACCACGTACAGTGATAAACCAAACTAGGCATATGTTACTAACCATGACGAAACGGAATTCACCGTCTGTGGTCAATGTGGAAAACTCATAACACAAGCCACAAATGGTCAGTGGGGGAAACCATGGGTTGGGAACACTAGTTATCAACTAGCAAGTAGAAACATTTTGAACAATTAGTAGCACGATGTGGCTAGCGTGCACAGTGACCAACAAAAGGATGTATATGTCACTGACTATGACCGAAGAAGTCCACTATGTATGCTCAATATTGACAACTCATAACACGAGACACAAATGGTGAGAAGGAGAGACAATGATTTGCGAACCCTATGCATGGACTAGAAAGGACAGATATCTTCAATACCTAGTGGCACAGTGTGGCTACTATGCACACCATACAACCAAACAAGGCATGTCACTGACCATGACCAAAGAATTTCAATATGGGTGGTCAACATTCACCAACCATAACACGAGTCACAAACGGTCAGAGGGGGAAACAATGATCCGGAAATATCAGTTCTCAACTAGCAAGTACAACGACCTTCAATAAGTAGTAGCACGGTGTGGCTACCACGCACAATGACCGACCAACGTAGGCATATGTACTGCCTTTGACCAAAGAAATCCGCTGTGTGTGGTCAACGTTGACAACTCATAATACAAGTCACAAATGGTCAAAAGGGGAAACAATGGTTTGGGAGCACCAAGTATCAAATAGGAAGCACAAGGAGCTTCAATATATTGTGGAACGGTGTGGATACCATGCACGATGACCAACCAAAGTAGGCATATGTCACTGACCATTCCCAAATAATGTCGCTAAGTGTGGTAGGCACACCGAGTCACAAATGGTCAGGATAGATGATAATGGTTTGTGAATACTAGTTATCAACTAGCAAGTACAAATACCTTTCATATGTAGTGGCACAGTGTGGCTACAATGCACAGTGACCAACCAAAGTATGCATATGTCACTGACCATGACCAACTATTTTCACTTCATGTGGTCAACGTTGACAACTCACAACACGAGTCAATGATAGTCTGAAGGGGATTAGAATTGTTTGGGAACACTAGCTATCAACTAGAAAGCACAAAGACCTTCAATACGTAGTGACACGGCGTGGTAACCACGTACAGTGACAAACCAAACTATGCATATGTCAATAACCATGACAAAAGGGGTTTCACAGTGTGTGGTCAACGTTGAAAACTCATACCACGAGTCACAAATGGTCAGTGGGGGAAACCATGGGTTGGGAACACTAGTTATCAACTAGCAAGTAGAAAGATTTTCAACATGTAGTGGCACGGTGTGGCTGGCGTGCACAGTGACCAACCAAAGGATGCATACGTCACTGACTATGACCGAAGAAGTCCACCATGTATGGTCAATATTGACAACTCATAACACGGGTCACAAATGGTCAGAGGGAGAGACAATGGTTTGGGAACCATATGCATGGACTAGAAAGGACAAATAACTTCAATACGTAGTGGCACGGTGTGGCTACTATGCACACCAAACAACCAAACTAGGCATATGTCACTGACCAAGACAACAGAATTTCAATATGGGTGGTCAACGTTCACCTACCATGACACAAGTCACAAACGGTTAGAGGGGGAAACAATTGTCCCAGAATATCAGTTCTCAACTAGTAAGTACAACAACCTTCAATCAGTAGTAGCACAGTGTGGCTACCTTGCACAATGTCCGACCAACGTAGGCATATGTACTTCCTTCGAGCAAAGAAATCCGCGGTGTGTGGTCAACGTTGACAACTCATAATACGAGTCACAAATGGTCAGAAGGGGAAAGAATGGTTTGGGAATACCAAGTATCAAATAGCAAGCACAAGGAGCTTCAATACGTTGTGGCATGGTATGGATACCATGCACGACGACCAACCAAAGTAGGCATATGTCACTGACCATGACCAAATAATGTCAGTAAGTGTGGTAAACTTTGACAACTCATACCATGAGGCACAAATGGTCAGGGTGGACGATAATGGTTCGTGAATACTAGTTATCGACTAGCAAGTACAAATACCTTCAATATGTAGTGGCACACTGTGGCTACAATGCACAGTGACCAACCAAAGTATGCATATGTCAGTGACCATGACCAACTAAATTCACTTCATGTGGTCAACGTTGACAACTCACAACACGAGTCACTGATAGTCAGAGGCGGGTAACAATGGTTTGGGAACACTAGTTATCAACTAGAAAGCACAAACACCTTCAATGTGTAGTGACACGGCGTGGTAACCATGTACACTGACAAACCAAACTAGGCATATGTAACTAACCATGACAAAAAGGAATTCACAGAGTGTGGTCAACGTTGAAAACTCATAACACAAGTCACAAATGGTCAGTGGGTGAAACCATGGGTTGGAAACACTAGTTATCAACTAGCAAGTAGAAAGCTTTTCAACAATTAGTGGCACGGTGTGGCTAGCGTGCACAATGACCAACCAAAGGATGCAATTGTCACTGACTATGACCGAAGAAGTCCACTATGTATGGTCAACATTGACAACTCATAACACGAGTCACAAATGGTCAGAGGGAGAGACAATGGTTTGGGAACCCTATACATGGACTAGAAAGGACAAATCACTTCAATACGTTGTGGTACGGTGTGACTACTGTGCACACAAAACAACCAAACTAGGCATATGTCACTGACCATGACAAAAGAATTTCAATATGGGTGGTCCACATTCACCAACCATAACACGAGTCAAAAATGGTCAGAGGGGGGAGACAATGGTCCAGGAATATCAGTTCTCAACTAGCAAGTGCAACGACCTTCAATCAGCAGTAGCACGGTGTGGCTACCATGCACAATGACCGACCAACGTAGGCATATGTGCTGCCTTTGACCAAAGAAATCCGCGGTGTGTGGTCAACGTTGACAACTCATAATACGAGTCACAAATGGTCAGAAGGGGAAACAATGGATTGGGAATACCAAGTATCAAATAGCAAGCACAAGGAGCTTCCATACGTTGTGGCACGATGTGGATGCCATGCACGATGACCAACCAAAGTAGGCATATGTCACTGACCATGACCAAAAAATGTCAGTGTGGTAAACTTTGACAACTCATAACACAAGTCACAAATGGTCAGGGTGGAAGATAATGGTTTGTGAACACTAGTTGTTGACTAGCAAGTACAAATACCTTCAATATGTAGAGGCACAGTGTGGCTACAATGCACAATGACAAACCAAATCATGCATATGTCACTGACCATGACCAACAAACTTCACTTCATGTGGTCAACGTTGACAACTCACAACACGAGTCACTGATAGTAAGAGGCGGGTAACAATGGTTTGGGAACACTAGCTATCAACTAGAAAGCACAAAGACATTCAATATGTAGTGACACGGCGTAGCAACCAAGTACAGTGATAAACCAAACAAGGAATATGTGACTAACCATGACGAAACGGAATTCACAGTGTGAGGTCAACGTTGAAAACTCATAACACAAGTCACCAATGGTCAGTGGGGGAATCCATGGGTTGGGAACACTAGTTATCAACTAGCAAGTAGAAAGATTTTGAACAAGTAGTGGCACGGTTTGGCTAGCGTGCACAATGATTAACAAAAGGATTTATATGTCACTGACTATGACTCGAGAAGTCCACTATGTATGCTCAACATTGAAAACTCATAACACGAGTCACAAATGGTCAGAAGGAGAGACAATGGTTTGGAAACCCTATGCATGGACTAGAAAGGACAGATATCTTCAATACGTAGTGGCACGGTGTGGCTACTATGCACACCATACAACCTAACAAGGCATATGTCACTGACCATGACCAAAGATTTTCAACATGGGTGGTGAACATTCACCAAACATATCACGAGTCACAAACGGTCAGAGGGGGAAACAATGGTCCGGAAGTATTAGTTCTCAACTAGCAAGTACAACAACCTTCAATCAGTAGTAGCATAGTGTGGCTACTATGCACAATGACCGACCAACGTAGGCATATGTACAACCTTTGACCAAAGAAATCCGCTGTGTGTGTGGTTAACGTTGACAACTCATAATACAAGTCACAAATGGTCAGAAGGGGAAACAATGGTTTGGGAACACCAAGTATCAAATAGCAAGCATAAGGAGCTTCAATACATTGTGGCACAGTGTAGATACCATGCACGATGACCAACCAAAGTAGGCATATGTCACTGACCATGCCCAAATAATGTCACTAAGTGTGGTAAACTTTGACAACTCATAACACGAGTCACAAATGGTCAGGGTGGAAGAGAATGGTTTGTGAAAACTAGTTATTGACTAGCAAGTACAAATACCTTCAATATGTAGTGGCACAGTGTGGCTACAATGCACAGTGACCAACCAAAGTATGCATGTCACTGAACATGACTGACAAAATTCACTTCACGTGGTCAACGTTCACAACTCAAAACACGAGTCACTCATCGTCAGATGGGGGTAACAATGGTTTGGGAATACTAGTTATCAAATAGAAAGCACAGAGACCTTCAATACGTAGTGACACGGCGTGGCAACCAAGTACAGTGACAAACCAAACTAGGCATATGTCACTAACCATGACGAAACGGGTTTCATAGTGTGTGGTCAACGTTGAAAACTCATAACACGAGTCACAAATGGTCAGTGGGGGAAACCATGGGATGGGAACACTAGTTATCAACAAGCAAGTAGAAAGATTTTCAACATGTAATGGCACGGTGTGGCTAGCGTGCACAGTGACCAAACAAAGGATGCACACGTCACTGACTATGACAAAAGAAGTTCCCTATGTATGGTCAACATTGACAGCTCATAACACGAGTCACAAATGGTCAGAGGGAGAGACAATGGTTTGGGAACGCTATGCATGGACTAGAAAGGACAAATAACTTCAATACGTCGTGGCACGGTGTGGCTACTATGCATACCATACAACCAAACTAGACATATGTCACTGACCATGACCAGAGAATTTCAATATGGCTTGTCAACATTCACCAACCATAACACGAATCACAAACGGTCAGAGGGGGAATCAATGGTCCGGAAATATCAGTTCTCAACTAGCAAGTACAACGACCTTCAATCAATAGTAGCACGGTGTGGCTACCATGCACAATGACCGACCTACGTAGGCATATGTACTGCCTTTGACCAAAGAAATCTGGTGTGTGTGGTCAATGTTGACAACTCATAATATGAGTCACAAATGGTCAGAAGGGGAAACGATGGTTTAGGAACACCAAGTATCAAATAGCAAGTACAAGGAGCTTCAATACCGTGTGGATACCATGCACGATGACCAACCAAAGTAGGAATATGTCACTCACCATGCCCAAATAATGTCGCTAAGTGTGGTAAACTTTGACAGCTCATAGCAGGAGTCACAAATAGTCAGGGTGGAAGATAATGGTTTGTGAATAATAGTTATCAACTAGCGAGTACAAATACCTTCAAAATGTAGTGGCACAGTGTGGGTACAATGCGCAGTGACCAGCCAAAGTATGCATATGTCTCAGACCATGACCAACAAATTTCACTTCATGTGGTCAACGTTGACAACTCACAACACGAGTCAATGATAGTCAGATGGGGGTAACAATGGTTTGGGAACACTAGCTATCAACAAGACAGCACAAAGACCTTTAATACGTAGTGACACAGCGAGGTAACCATGTACAGTGACAAACCAAACTAGGCATATGTCACTAACCATGACGAAACGGGTTTCACAGTGTGTGGTCAACGTTGAAAACTCATAACACGAGTCACAAATGGTCAGTGGGGGAAACCATCCGTTGGGAACTCTAGTTACCAACTAGCAAGTAGAATGATTTTCAACAAGTAGTGGCAAGGTGTGGCTAGCGTGCACAGTGACCAACCAAAGGATGCATACGTCACTGACTATGGCCGAAGAAGTCCACTATGTATGGTCAACATTGACAACTCATAACACGAATCTTAAATGGTCAGAGGGAGAGACAATGATTTGGGAACCCTATGCATGGACTAGAATGGACAAATAACTTCAATACGTAGTGGCACGGTGTGGCTACTATGCACACCAAACAACCAAACTAGGCATATGTCACTGAGCATGACCGAAAAGAATTTCAATATGGGTGGTCAACATTCACCAACCATAATACGAGTAACAAATGGTCAGAGGGGGAAACATGGTCTGGGAATATCAGTTCTCAACTAGCAAGTACAATGACCTTTGATAAGAAGTAGCACGGTGTGGCTACCATGCACAATGACTGACCGACGTAGGCATATGTACAGCCTTTGACCAAAGAAATCCGCTCTGTGTGGTCAACGTTGACAACTCATAATACAAGTCAAAAATGGTCAGAAGGGGAAACAATGGTTTGGGAACACCAAGAATCAAATAGCAAGCACAAGGAGCTTTAATACATTGTGGAACGGTGTGGATACCATGCACGATGACCAACCAAAGCAGTAGGCATATGTCACTGACCATGCCCAAATAATGTCACTAAGTGTGGTAGACTTTGACAACTCATAACACGAGTCACAAATGGTCAGGATGGATGATAATGGTTTGTGAATACTAGTCATCAACGAGCAAGTACAAACACCTTTCATATCTAGAGGCACAGTGTGGCTACAATGCACAGTGACCAACCAAAGTATGCATATGTCACTGACTATGACCAACTATTTTCACTTCATGTGGTCAACGTTGACAGCTCACTTAACGAGTCAATGATATTCAAAAGGGGATAACAATGGTTTGGGAACACTAGCTATCAACTAGAAAGCACAAAGACCTTCAATATGTAGTTACACGGCGTGGTAACCACGTACAGTGACAAACCAAACTAGGCATATGTCAATAACCATGACGAAACGGGTTTCACAGTGTGTGGTCAACGTTGAAGACTCATAACACGAGTCACAAATGGTGAGTGGGGCAAACCATGGGTTGGGAATACTATTTATCAACAAGCAAGTAGAAAGATTTTCAACAAGTAGTGGCACGGTGTGGCTAGCGTGCACAGTGACCAACCAAAGGATGCATACGTCACTGACTATGACCGCAGAAGTCGACTATGTATGGTCAAGATTGACAACTCATAACACGAGTCACAAATGGTCAGAGGGACAGACAATGGTTTGGAAACCCTATGCATGGACTAGAAAGGACAAATAACTTCAATACTTAGTGGCATGGTTTGGCTACTATGCACACCATACAACCAAACTAGACATATGTCACTGACAATGACCAGAGAATTTCGATATGGGTGGTCAACGTTCACGTTCCATAACACAAGTCACAAACGGTCAGAGGTGGAAAGAATGGTCCAGGAATATCAGTTCTCAACTAGAAAGTACAACGACCTTCAATCAGTAGTAGCACGGTGTGGCTTCTATGCACATTGACCGACCAACGTAGGCATATGTATTGCCTTTGACCAAAGAAATCCGCTTTGTGTGGTCAACGTTGACAACTCATAATACGAGTCACAAATGGTCAGAAGGGGAAACAATGGTTTGGGAACACCAAGTATCAAATAGCAAGCACAAGGAGCTTCAATAAGTTGTGGCACGATGTGAATACCATGCATGATGACCAAACAAAGTAGGCATATGTCACTGACCATGACCAAATAATGTCACGAAGTGTGGTGTACTTTGACAACTCATAACACGAGTCACAAATGGTCAAGGTGGAAGTTAATGGTTTGTGAATACTAGTTATGGACTAGCAAGTACAAATACCTTCAATGTGTAGTGGCACTGTGCGGCTACAATGCATAGTGACCAACCAAAGTATGCATATGTCACTGACCATGACCCACAAAATTCACTTCATGTGGTCAACGTTGACAACTCACAACGGAAGTCACTGATAGTGAGATGGGGGTAAGAATGGTTTGGCAACACTAGATATCAACTAGAAAGCACAAAGACCTTCAATACGTAGTGACACGGCGTGGTAACCAAGTACAGTGACAAACAAAACTAGGCATATGTCACTAACCACGACGAAACGGGTCTCACAGTGTGTGGTCAACGTTGAAACTCATAACACGAGTCACAAATGGTCAGTGGGGGACACCATGTGTTGGGAATACTAGTTATCAACTAGCAAGTAGAAAGATTTTCAACAAGTAGAGGCACGGTGTGGCTAGCGTGCACAGTGACCAACCAAAGGATTCATACGTCCCTGACTATGACCGAAGAAGTCCACTATGTATGGTCAACATTGACAACTCATAACACAAGTCACAAATGGTCAGAGGGAGAGACAATGGTTTGGGAACCCTATGCATGGACTAGAAAGGACAGATAACTTCAATACGTAGTGGCACGGTGTGGCTACTATGCACACCAAACAACCAAACTAGGCATATGTCACTGACCATGACTAGAGAATTTCAATATGGGTGGTCAACATTCACCAACCATAACACGAGTCACAAACGGTCAGAGGGGGAAACAATGGTCCGAGAATATCATTTATCAGCTAGCAAGTACAAATACCTTCAATCAGTAGTAGCAAAGTGTGGCTACCATGCACAATGACCGACCAATGTAAACATATGTACTGCCTTTGACCAAAGAAATACGCTGTGTGTGGTCAACGTTGACAACTCACAATACGAGTCACAAATGGTCAGAAGGGGAAACAATGGGTTGGGAACACCAAGTATCAAATAGCAAGCACAATGAGCTTCAATACGTTCTGGCACGGTGTGGATACAAAGCACGATGACCAACCAAAGTGTTCATATGTCACTGAACATGCCCAGATAATGTCACTAAGTGTGGTAAACTTTGACAACTCATAACACGAGTCACAAATGGTCAGGGTGGAAGATAATGGTTTGTGAATACTAGTTATCAACTAGCAAGTACAAATACCTTCAATATCTAGTGGCACAGTGTGGCTACAATGCACAGTGACCAACCAAAGAATGCATATGTTACTGACCATTCACTTCATGTGGTCAACGTTGACAACTCCCAACATGAGTCACTAATAGTCTGATGGGGGTAACAATGGTTTGGGAATACTAGCTATCAACTAGAATGCACAAAGACCTTCAATACGTAGTGATTGGGCTTGGTAACCACATACAGGGACAAACCAAACTAGGCATATGTCACTAAGCATGATGAAACATGTCTTACAGTGTGTGGTCAACGTTGAAAACCCATAACACGAGTCACAAATGGTCAATGGGGGATACCATGGGTTGGGAACACTAGTTATCAACTAGCAAGTAGTAATATTTTCAACAAGTAGTGGCACGGTGGGGCTAGCGTGCACAGTGACCAACCAAAGGATGCATATGTCACCGACTATGACCAAAGAAGTCCGTTATGTATGCTCAACATTGACAACTCATAACACGAGTCAGAAATGGTCAGAGGGAGAGACAATGGTTTGGGAACCCTATGCATCGACCAAAAAGGACAAATCACTTCAATACGCAGTGGAACGGTGTGGCTACTATGCACACCAAACAACCAAACTAGGCATATGTCACGGACCATGACCAGAGAATTTCAATATGGGTGGTCAACGGTAACCAACCATAACACGAGTCACAAACGGTCAGAGGGGGAAACAATGGTCCTAGAATATCAGTTCTCAACTAGCAAGTACAACAAAATTCGATCAGTAGTAGCACCGTGTGGCTACCGTGCACAATAACTGACCAACGTAGGCATATGTACTGCCTTTGACCAAAGAAATCCGCTGTCTGTGGTCAACGTTGACAACTCATAATACGAGTCACAAATGGTCAGAAGGCGAAACAATGGTTTGGGAATACCAAGTATCAAATAGCAAGCACAAGGAGCTTCAATACGTTGCGGCACGTTGTGGATACTATGCACGATGACCAACCAAAGAAGGCATATGTCACTGACCATGACCAAATAATGTCAGTAAGTGTGGTAAACTTTGACAACTCATAACACTAGTCACAAATGGTCAGGGTGGACGATAATGGTTTGTGAATACTAGTTATTGACTAGCAAGTATAAAAACCTTGAATATGTAGTGACACAGTGTGGCTACAATGCACAGTGACCAACCAAAGTATGCATATGTCACTGACCATGACCAACAAATTTCACTTCATGTGGTCAACGTTGACAGCTCACAACACGAGTCAGTGATAGTCAGAGGCGGGTAACAATGGTTTGGGAACATTAGCTATCAACTAAAAAGCACAAAGACCTTCAATACGTAGTGACACGGCGTGGTAACCACGTACAGTGATAAACCAAACTAGGCATATGTCACTAACCATGACGAAACGGAATTCAGAGTGTGGGGTCAACGTTGAAAACTCATAACACAAGTCACAAATGGTCAGTGGGGGAAACCTTGGGTTGGGAAAACTAGTTATTAACTAGCAAGTAGAAAGATTTTCAACAATTAGTGGCACGGTGTGGCTAGCATGCACAGTGACCAACCAAAGAATGCATACGTCACTGACTATGACCAAAGAAGTTCCCTATGTATGGTCAACATTGACAACTCATAACACGAGTCACAATTGGTCAGAGGGAGAGACAATGGTTTGGGAACGCTATGCATGGACTAGAAAGGACAAATAACTTCAATACGTCGTGGCACGGTGTGGCTACTATGCATACCATACAACCAAACTAGACATATGTCACTGACCATGACCAAAGAATTTCAATATGGGTGGTCCACATTCACCAACCATAACACGAGTCACAAACGGTCAAAGGGGGAAACAATGGTCCGTGACTATTAGTTCTAAACTAGCAAGTACAAGGGCCTTCAATCAGTAGTAGCACGGTGTGGCTACCATGCACAATGACCGACCAACGTAGGCAAATGTACTGCTTTTGACCAAAGAAATCCGCTCTGTGTGGTCAATGTTGACAACTCATAATACGAGTCACAAATGGTTAGAAGGGGAAACGATGGTTTGGGAACACCAAGTATCAAATGGCAAGCACAAGGAGGTTCAATATGTTGTGGCACGGTGTGGATTCCATGCACGATGACCAACCAAAGTAGGCATATGTCACTGACAATGCCCAAATAATGTTACTAAGTGTGGTAAACTTGGACAACTCATAACACGAGTCACAAATGGTCAGGGTGGAAGACAATGGTTTGTGAATACTAGTTATCGACTAGCAAGTACAAATACTTTCAATATGTAGTATAACAGTGTGGCTACAATGCATCGTCACCAACCAAAGTATGCATTTGTCACTGACCATGACCAACAAATTTCACTTCATGTGGTCAATGTTGACAACTCACAACATGAGTCACTGATAGTCACATGGGGGTAACAATGGTTTGGGAACACTAGCTATCAACTAAAAAGCACAAAGACCTTCAATACACAATGACACGGCGTGGTCACCACGTACAGTGACAAACCAAACTGGGCATATGTCACTAACCATGACAAAACGGGTCTCACAATGTGTGGTCAGCATTGAAAACTCATAACACGAGTCACAAATAGTCAGTGGGGGACACCATGGGTTGGGAACACTAGTTATCAACTAGCAAGTAGAAAGATTTTCAACAAGCAGTGGCACGGTTTGGCTAGCGTGCATAGTGACCAACCAAAGGATGTATACGTCATTGACTTTGACCGAAGAAGTCCACTCTGTATGGTCAACATTGACAACTCATAAAACGAGTCACAAATGGTCAGAGGAAGAGACAATGGTTTGGGAAGGCTATGCATGGACTAGAAAGGAAAAATAACTTCAATACGTAGTGGCACGGTGTGGCTACTATGCGCACCATACAGCCAAACTAGGCATATGTCACTGACCATGACCAAAGAATTTCAATATGGGTGGTCAACATTCACCATAACACGAGTCACAAACGGTCAGAGGGGGAAACAATGGTCCGGGAATATCAGTTCTCAACTAGCAAGTACAACCACCTTCAATCAGTAGTAGCACCGTGTGGCTACTATGCACAATGACCGACCAACATAGGCATATGTACTGCCTTTGACTAAAGAAATCTGCTGTGTTGGGTCAACGTTGACAACTCATAACACGAGTCACAAATGGTCAGGGTGGAAGACAATGGTTTGTGAATACTAGTTATCGACTAGCAAGTACAAATACTTTCAATATGTAGTATAACAGTGTGGCTACAATGCATCGTCACCAACCAAAGCATGCATTTGTCACTGACCATGACCAACAAATTTCACTTCATGTGGTCAATGTTGACAACTCACAACACGAGTCACTGATAGTCACATGNACAAACCAAACTGGGCATATGTCACTAACCATGACGAAACGGGTCTCACAGTGTGTGGTCAGCGTTGAAAACTCATAACACGAGTCACAAATGGTCAGTGGGGGACACCATGGGTTGGGCACACTAGTTATCAACCAGCAAGTAGAAAGATTTTCAACAAGTAGTGGCACGGTGTGGCTAGCGTGCATAGTGACCAACCAAAGGATGCATACGTCACTGACTATGACCGAAGAAGTCCACTATGTATGGTCAACATTGACAACTCATAACACGAGTCACAAATGGTCAGAGGAAGAGACAATGTTTTAGCAACGCTATGCATGGACTAGAAAGGACAAATAACTTCAATACGTAGTGGCACGGTGTGGCTACTATGCGCACCATACAACCAAACTAGGCAATTGTCACTGACCATGACCAAAGACTTTCAATATGGGTGGTCAACATTCACCAACCATAACACGAGTCACAAATGGTCAGAGGGGGAAACAATGGTCCGAGAATATCAGTTCTCAACTAGCAAGTACAACGACCTTCAATCAGTAGTAGCACATTGTGGCTACCATGCACAATGACCGACCAACGTAGGCATATGTACTGCCTTTGACCAAAGAAATCCGCTGTGTGTGATCAACGTTGACAACTGATAATACGAGTCACAAATAGTTTGGGAACACCAAGTATCAAATAGCAAGCACAAGGAGCTTCAATACACTGTGCCAGGGTGTGGATACCATGCACGATGACCAACCAAAGTAGGCATATGTCACTGACCATGACCAAATAATGTCACTAAGTGTGGTGTACTTTGACAACTCATAACACGAGTCACAAATGGTCAGGGTGGAAGATAATGGTTTGTGAATACTAGTTATCGACTAGCATGTACAAATACCTTCAATATGTAGTGGCACAGTGCAGCTACAATGCACAGTGACCAACCAAAGTATGCATATGTCACTGACCATGACCAACAAAATTCACTTCATGTGGTCAACGTTGACAACTCACAAAATGAGTCACTGATAGTCAGATGGGGGTAACAATGGTTTGGGAATACTAGCTTTCAAGTAAAAAGCACAAAGAACTTCAACACGTAGTGACACGGCGTGGTAACCACTTACAGTGATAAAACCAAACTAGGCATATGTCACTAACCATGACGAAACGGGTTTCACAATGTGTGGTCAACGTTGAAAACTCATAACCCGAGTCACAAATGGTCAATGGGGGAATCCATGGGTTGCGAAGACTAGTTATCAACTAGCAAGTAAAAAGATTTTTAACAAGTAGTGGCACGGTGTGGCTAGCATGCACAGTGACCAACCAAAGGATGCATACGTCACTGGCTATGACCAAAAAAGATCACTATGTATGGTCAACATTGACAACTTATAACACGAGTCAAAAATGGTCAGAGGGAGAGACAATCGTTTGGGAACCCTATGCATGGACTAGAAAGGACAAACATCTTCAATACGTAGTGGCACGGTGTGGCTACTATGCACACTATACAACCAAACTAGGCATATGTCACTGACCATGACCAGAGAATTTCAATATGGGTGGTCAACTTGCACCAACCATAACATGAGTCACAAACAGTCAGAGGGGGAAACAATGGTCCGGGAATATCAGTTCTCAACTAGCAAGTTCAACGACCTTCAATCAGTAGTAGCACGATGTGGCTACCATGCACAATGACCGACCAACGTAGGCATATGTACTGCCTTTGACCAAAGAAATCCGCTGTGTGTGGTCAACGTTGACAACTCATAATACGCGTCACCAATGGTCAGAAGGGGAAACAATGGTTTGGGAACACCAAGTATCAAATAGCAAGCACAAGGAGCTTCAATACGTTGTGGCACGGTGTGGATACCATGCACGATGACCAACCAAAGTAGGCATATGTCACTAACCATGCCGAAATAATGTCACTAAGTGTGGTAAACTTGGACAACTCATAACACGAGTCACAAATGGTCACGGTGGAAGATAATGGTTTGTGAATACTAGTTATCGACTAGCAAGTACAAATACCTTCAATATGTAGTGGCACAGTGTGGCTACAATGCACAGTGACCAACCAAAGTATGCATATGTCACTGACCATGACCAACAAATTTCACTTCACGTTGTCAACGTTGACAACTCACAACACGAGTCACTGATAGTCAGATGGGGGTAACAACAGTTTGGGAACACTAGCTATCAACTAGAAAGCACAAAGACCTTCAATACGTAGTGACACGGCGTGGTAACCACGTCCAATGACAAACCAAACCGGGCATATGTCACTGACCATGACAAAACGGGTCTCACAGTGTGTGGTCAGCGTTGAAATCTCATAACACGAGTCACAAATGGTCAGTGGGGGACACAATGGGTTGGGAACACTAGTTTTCAACTAGCAAGTAGAAATATTTTCAACAAGTAGTGGCACGGTGTGGCTAGCGTGCATAGTGACCAACCAAAGGACGCATACGTCACTGACTACGACCAAAGAAGTCCACTATGTATGGTCAACATTGACAACTCATACCACGAGTCACAAATGGTCAGAGGGAGAGACAATGGTTTGGGAACCCTATGCATGGACTAGAAAGGACAAAAAACTTCAATACGTAGTGGCACGGTGTGGCTACTATGCACACCATACAACCAAACTAGGCATATGTCACTGACCATGACCAAAGAATTTCAATACGGGTGGTCAACATTCACCAACCATAACACGAGTCAGAGACGGTCAGAGGGGGAAACAATGGTCTGGGAATATCAGTTCTCAACTAGCAAGTACAACAATCTTCAATCAGTAGTAGCATGGTGTGGCTACCATGCACAATGACCGACCAACGTAGGCATATGTACTGCATTTGACCAAAGAAATCCGCTGTATGTGGTCAACAGTGACAACACATAATACGAGTCACAAATGGTCAGAAGGGGAAACAATGGTTTGGGAGCACCAAGTATCAAATAGCAAGCACAAGGAGCTTCAATACATTGTACCAGGGTGTGGATACCATGCACGATGACCAACCAAAGTAGGCATATGTCACGGACCATGACCAAATAATGTCACTAAGTGTGGTGTACTTTGACAACTCATCACACGAGTCACAAATGGTCAGGGTGGAGTAAAATGGTTTATGAATACTAGTTATCGACTAGCAAGTACAAATACCTTCAATATGTAGTGGCAGAGTGCGGCTACAATGCACAGTGACCAACCAAAGTATGCATATGTCACTGACCAAGACCAACAAAATTCACTTTATGTGGTCAACGTTGACAACTCACAACACGAGTCACTGGTAGTCAGATGGGGGTAACAATGGTTTGGGAACACTAGCTATCAACTAGACAGCACAAAGACCTTCAACATGTAGTGACACGGCGTGGTAACCACGTACAGTGATAAAACCAAACTAGGCATATGTCACTTACCATGACGAAACGGGTTTCACAGTGTGTGGTCAACGTTGAAAACTCATAACACGAGTCACAAATGGTCAGTGGGGGAAACCATGGGTTGGGAAGACTAGTTATCAACAAGCAAGTAGAAAGATTTTTAACAAGTAGTGGCACGGTGTGGCTAGCATGCACAGTGACCAACCAAAGGATGCATACGTCACTGACTATGACCAAAGAAGTCCACTATGTATAGTCAACATTGACAACTCATAACATGAGTCACAAATGTTCAGAGCGAGAGACAATGGTTTGCAAACCCTATGCATGGACTGGAAAGGAAAAAAAACTTCAATACGTAGTGGCACGGTGTGGCTACTATGCACACCATACAACCAAACTAGGCATATGTCACTGACCATGACCCGAGAATTTCAATATGGGTGGTCAACATGCACCAACCAAAACATTAGTCACAAACAGTGAGAGGGGGAAACAATGGTCCGGGAATATCAGTTCTCAACTAGCAAGTACAACGACCTTCAATCAGTAGTAGCACGATGTGGCTACCATGCACAATGACCGACCAACGTAAGCATATGTACAGCCTTTGACCAAAGAAATCCGCTGTGTGTGGTCAACATTGACAACTCATAATACAAGTCACAAATGGTCAGAAGGGGAAAGAATGGTTTGGGAACACCAAGTATCAAATGGCAAGCACAAGGAGTTTCAATACATTGTGGCACGGTGTGGATACCATGCACGATGACTAACCAAAGTAGGCATATGTCACTGACCATGTCCAAATAATGTCAGTAAGTGTGGTAAACTTTGACAACTCATAACACTAGTCACAAATAGTCAAGGTGAATACTAGTTATCAACTAGCAAGTATAAATACCTTCAATATGTCGTGACACAGTGTAGCTACAATGCACTGTGACCAACCAAAGTATGCATATGTCACTGACCATGACCAACAAATTTCACTTCATGTGGTCAACGTTGACAACTCACAACACGAGTCATTGATGGTCAGAGGCGGGTAACAATGGTTTGGGAACACTAGCTATCATCTAGAAAGCACAAAGACCTTCAATACATAGTGACAGGGCGTGGTAACCACATAGAATGGAAACCAAACTAGGCATATGTCACTAACCATGACGAAACGGAATTCACAGTGTGTGGTCAACGTTGAAAACTCATAACACAAGTCACAAATGGTCAGTAAAGGAAACCATGGGTTGGGAACACTAGTTATCAACTAGCAAGTAGAAAGATTTTCAACAATTAGTCGCAGGGTGTGGCTAGCGTGCACAGTGACCAACCAAAGGATGCATATGTCACTGACTATGACCGGACAAGTCCACTATGTATGGTCAACATTGACATCTCATAACACAAGTCACAAATGGTCACAGTGAGAGACAATGGTTTGGAAACCCTATGCATAAACTAGAAAGGACAAAAAAATTCAATACGTAGTGGCACGGTGTGGCTACTATGCACACCATACAACCAAACTAGGTACATGTCACTGACCATAACCAAAGAATTTCAATATGGGTGGTCAACATTCACCAACCATAACATGAGTCACAACCGGTCAGAGGGGGAAACAATGGTCTGGGAATATCAGTTCTCAACTAGCAAGTACAATGACCTTCAATTAGTAGTAGCAAGGTGTGGCTACCATGCACAATGACCGACCAACACAGGCATATGTACTGCCTTTGACCAAAGAAATCCACTGTGTGTGGTCAACGTTGACAATTCGTGATACGAGTCATAAATGGTCACAAGGGGAAACAATGGTTTGGGAACACCAAGTATCAAATAGCAAGCACAAGGAGCTTCAATACGTCGTGTTAGGGTGTGGATACCATGCACGATGACAAACTAAAGTAGGCATATGTCACTGACCATGACCAAATAATGTCACTGAGTGTGGTGTACTTTTACAACTCATAACACGAGTCACAAATGGTCAGGGTGGAAGATAATGGTTTGTGAATACTAGTTATTGACTAGCAAGTACAAATACCTTGAATATGTAGTTGCACAGTGCGGCTACAATGCATAGTGACCAACCAAAGTATGCATGTGTCACTGACCATGACCAACAGAATTCACTTCATGTGGTCAACGTTGACAACTCACAACACGAGTCACTGATAGTCAGATGGGGGTAACAATGGTTTGGGAACACTAGCTATCAACTAGAAAGCACAAAGACCTTCAACAAGTAGTGACACGGCGTGGTAACCACGTACAGTGACTAGAGTGTCACACTTTGGCAATAGAGTTTCACACTTTGGCACTAGAGCTTCACACTATGGCAATAGAGCGTCACACTTTGGCACAAGAGCATCACACTTTGGCACTAGAGCTGCACACGTTGCCTCTAGAACATCACACTTTGGCACTAGAGAGGCATGCTTTGGTACTAGAGCATCACAATTTGGCACTATATGGTCACACTTTGGCACTAGAGCATCACACTTTGGCATAAGAGCGTCATTCTTTGGCACTAGAGCGTCTCAATTTGGCACTTAAGCGTCACACTTTGGCACTAGCGCTTCACATATTGGCACTAGAACGTCACAATTTGGCACTAGCCCATCACACTTTGGCACTAGAGCGTCACACTTTGGCACTAGAGCGTCATTCTTTGGCACTAGAGCATCACGCTTTGGCACTAGAGCATCACACTTTGGCACTAGAGCGTCACACTTTGGCACTAAAGCTTCACACTTTGGTACTAGAGCGTCACACTTTGGCACTAGAGCTTCATTTTTTGGCACTACAACTTCACACTTTGGCACTTGAGCATCACACTTTGGCACTAGAGCGTCACACTTGCGCACTAGAATGTCACACTGTGGCACTAGAGCTTCACACTTTGGCACTAGAGCTTCACACTTTGGCATAAGAGCGTCACACTTTGCCACTAGAGCATCACACTTTGGCACAAGGGCGTCACACTTCGACACTAGAGCGTAAAACTTTGGCACTAGAGCGTCACGCTGTGGCACTAGAGTGGCACACTTTGGCATGAGAGTGTCACACTTTGGCACTAAAGCATCACACTTTGGCACTAGAGCGTCACACTTTGGCACTAGAGTGTCACACTTTGGCACTAAAGCATCACACTTTGGCACTAGAGCGTCACACTTTGGCACTACAGCTTCACACTTTGGCACTAGAGCGTTACACTTTGGCACTAAAGGGTCACACATTGGAACTAGAGTGTCACACTTTGGCACTTGAGCTTCACACTTTGGCACAAGAGCGTCATACTCTGGCAATAAAGATTAAGTCTGTGGCACTAGAGTTTCACACTTTGGCACTAGAGCGTCATGATTTGATACTAGAGCGTCACACGCTGGCACTAGAGCATCACACTTTGGCACTACAGCCTCACACCTTGGCACTAGAGCGTCACAAATTGGCACTGCAGCGTCACACATCGGAACTAGAGCATCACACTTTGGCACTAGAGTTTCACATTTTGGCATTAGAGCGTCACGCTTAAGCACTAGAGCGTCACACATTGGCACGAAAGTGTCACACTTTCCTACTAGAGATTCACACTTTAACACTAGAGCATCACACTTTGGCACTAGAGCGTCATACTTCGACACTAGAGCGTCAAACGTTGGCACTAGAGCGTCACACTTTGGCACTAGAGCATCACACTTTGGCACTAAAGCTTCACACTTCGGCTCTAGAGCTTCACATTTCGGCACTAGGGCATCACACTTTGGCACTAGAGCGTCACACTTCGCCACTAGAGCTTCATCCTTTGACACTACAGTGTCACACTTTGGCACTAGATTTTCACACTTTGGCACTAGAGCTTCACACTTTGGCACTAGAGCGTCACACTTTGGCACTGGAGCTGCACACGTTGCCTCTAGAATGTCACACTTTGGCACTAGAGAGTCATATTGTGGCACTAGAGCGTCACAATTTGGCACTAGAGCGTCACACTTTGGCACTAGAAGATCACAATTTGGCATAAGAGCATCATAGTTTGGCACTAGAGCTTCATTCTGTGGCACTAGAGCTTCACATTTTGGCACTACAGTGTCAAAATTTGGCACTAGAGCGTCATACGTGAGCACTGGAACGTCACACTTTGACACTAGAGCTTCACACTTTGGAACTAGGGCATCACAGTTTGGCACTAAAGCGTCACACTACGGCACTAAAGCGTCACAGTTCAGCACTAGAGCGTCATACTTTAGCATTAGAACGTCACACTTTGCCACTAGAGCTTCATATTTTGGCATTAGAGCATCACACTTTGGCACTAGAGCTTCACACTTTGGCACTAGAGCTTCACACTTTGGCACTAGAGTGCCACACTTTGGCACTAGAGCGTCACACTTTGGCACTAGAGCGTCACACTTTGGCCCTAGAGTGTCACACATTGGTTCTAGAGCGTCACACTTTGGCACAAGAGCATCACACTTTGGTACTAAAGCATCACACTTTGGCACTAGGGCGTCACACTTTGGCACTAGAG
The DNA here is from genome assembly GCA_023375785.1 of Penium margaritaceum. Classification (NCBI taxonomy): domain Eukaryota; kingdom Viridiplantae; phylum Streptophyta; class Zygnematophyceae; order Desmidiales; family Peniaceae; genus Penium; species Penium margaritaceum. Next base: position 148,909 of record SZWC01004128.1, read on the forward strand.
CTTCACAGTTTGGCACAGGAGCGCCACACTTTGGCACTAGATCGTCACACTTTGGCACTAGAGCGTCACACTTTTGAACTAGAGTGTCACACTTTGGCACTAGAGCATCACACTTTGGCACTAGAGCTTCACACTTTGGCACCAGAGCATCACACTTTGGCACTAGAGAGTCACACTTTGGCACTAGAGAGTCACACTTTGGCACTAGAGTGTAACATGTTGGCACTAGATCGTCACACTTTGGCACTAGGGCGTTACACTTTGGCACTAGAGCATCCCACTTTGGCAATAGAGCATCATACTTTGGCACTAGAGCTCTGAACGTTGGCACTACAGATTCACACTTTAACACTAGAGCTCCACTTTTTGCAACTAGAGCTTCGTACGTTGGCACTAGAGCTTTGCACTTTGGAACTAGAGCATCACACTTTGGCACTAGAGCTTTGCACTTTGGAACTAGAGTGTCACACTTTGGCACTATAGCTTCACACTTTGGCACTAGAGCGTTACACTTTGGCACTAGAGTTTCACACTTTGGCACTAGAGCGTCATGATTTGATACTAGAGCGTCACACGCTGGCACTAGAGTATCACACTTTGGCACTACAGCTTCACACCTTGGCACTAGAGCGTCACAGTTTGGCACTGCAGCGTCACACATCGGAACTAGAGCATCACACTTTGGCACTAGAGCTTCACATTTTGGCATTAGAGCGTCACGCTTTAGCACTAGAGCGTCACACATTGGCACGAAAGTGTCACACTTTCCTACTAGAGCTTCACACTTTAACACTAGAGCGTCACACTTTGGCACTAGAGCTTCATACTTCGACACTAGTGCGTCAAACGTTGGCACTAGAGCGTCACACTTTGGCACTAGAGCATCACACTTTGGCACTAAAGCTTCACACTTCGGCACTAGAGCTTCACATTTCGGCACTAGGGCATCACACTTTGGCACTAGAGCGTCACACTTCGCCACTAGAGCTTCATCCTTTGACACTACAGTGTCACACTTTGGCACTAGATTTTCACACTTTGGCACTAGAGCTTCACACTTTGGCACTAGAGCGTCACACTTTGGCCCTGGAGCTGCACACGTTGCCTCTAGAATGTCACACTTTGGCACTAGAGAGTCATATTGTGGCACAAGAGCGTCACAATTTGGCACTCGAGCGTCACACTTTGGCACTAGAACATCACAATTTGGCATAAGAGCATCATAGTGTGGCACTAGAGCTTCATTTTGTGGCACTAGAGCTTCACATTTTGGCATTAGAGCATCACACTTTGGCACTAGAGTCTCACACTTCGGCACTAGAGCATCATACTTTGGCACTAGAGTCTCACACTTCGGCACTAGAGCATCATACTTTGGCACTAGAGTCTCACACTTCGGCACTAGAGCATCATACTTTGGCACTAGAGTCTCACACTTCGGCACTAGAGCATCATACTTTGGCACTAGAGTCTCACACTTCGGCACTAGAGCATCATACTTTGGCACTAGAGTCTCACACTTCGGCACTAGAGCATCATACTTTGGCACTAGAGTCTCACACTTCGGCACTAGAGCATCATACTTTGGCACTAGAGTCTCACACTTCGGCACTAGAGCATCATACTTTGGCACTAGAGTCTCACACTTCGGCACTAGAGCATCATACTTTGGCACTAGAGTCTCACACTTCGGCACTAGAGCATCATACTTTGGCACTAGAGTCTCACACTTCGGCACTAGAGCATCATACTTTGGCACTAGAGTCTCACACTTCGGCACTAGAGCATCATACTTTGGCACTAGAGTCTCACACTTCGGCACTAGAGCATCATACTTTGGCACTAGAGTCTCACACTTCGGCACTAGAGCATCATACTTTGGCACTAGAGTCTCACACTTCGGCACTAGAGCATCATACTTTGGCACTAGAGTCTCACACTTCGGCACTAGAGCATCATACTTTGGCACTAGAGTCTCACACTTCGGCACTAGAGCTTCAAACTTTGGCACTAGACGGTCACACTTTGACACTAGAGCTTCACACTTTTGCACTAGAGCGTCAGACTTTGACACTAGAGCGTCACACTTTGGCACTAGAGCGTCATACTTTGGCCCTAGAGTGTCACACATTGGTTCTAGAGCGTCACACTTTGGCACAAGAGCATCACACTTTGGTACAAAAGCATCACACTTTGGCACTAGGGCGTCACACTTTCGCACTAGAGCTTCACAGTTTGGCACTGGAGCGTCACACTTTGGCACTAGATCGTCACACTTTGGCACTAGAGCGTCACACTTTGGAACTAGAGTGTCACACTTTGGCACTAGAGCGTCACACTTTGGCACTAGAGCTTCACACTTTGGCACCAGAGCATCACACTTTGGCACTAGAGAGTCACACTTTGGCACTAGAGCGTAACATGTTGGCACTAGAGCGGCACACTTTGGCACTAGAGCGTCACACTTTGGCACTAGAGCGTCACACTTTGGCACTAGAGCGTCCCACTTTGGCACTAGAGCGTCACACTTTGGCACTAGAGCATCACACTTTGCTACTAGAGCGTCACACATTGGCACTAGAGCGTCACACTTTGGCACTAGAGCATCACACTTTGCTACTAGAGCGTCACACATTGGCACTAGAGCGTCACACTTTGGCACTAGAGCATCACACTTTGCTACTAGAGCGTCACACATTGGCACTAGAGCGTCACACTTTGGCACTAGAGCATCACACTTTGCTACTAGAGCGTCACACATTGGCACTAGAGCGTCACACTTTGGCACTAGAGCATCACACTTTGCTACTAGAGCGTCACACATTGGCACTAGAGCGTCACACTTTGGCACTAGAGCATCACACTTTGCTACTAGAGCGTCACACATTGGCACTAGAGCGTCACACTTTGGCACTAGAGCATCACACTTTGCTACTAGAGCGTCACACATTGGCACTAGAGCGTCACACTTTGGCACTAGAGCATCACACTTTGCTACTAGAGCGTCACACATTGGCACTAGAGCGTCACACTTTGGCACTAGAGCATCACACTTTGCTACTAGAGCGTCACACATTGGCACTAGAGCGTCACACTTTGGCACTAGAGCATCACACTTTGCTACTAGAGCGTCACACATTGGCACTAGAGCGTCACACTTTGGCACTAGAGCATCACACTTTGCTACTAGAGCGTCACACATTGGCACTAGAGCGTCACACTTTGGCACTAGAGCATCACACTTTGCTACTAGAGCGTCACACATTGGCACTAGAGCGTCACACTTTGGCACTAGAGCATCACACTTTGCTACTAGAGCGTCACACATTGGCACTAGAGCGTCACACTTTGGCACTAGAGCATCACACTTTGCTACTAGAGCGTCACACATTGGCACTAGAGCGTCACACTTTGGCACTAGAGCATCACACTTTGCTACTAGAGCGTCACACATTGGCACTAGAGCGTCACACTTTGGCACTAGAGCATCACACTTTGCTACTAGAGCGTCACACATTGGCACTAGAGCGTCACACTTTGGCACTAGAGCATCACACTTTGCTACTAGAGCGTCACACATTGGCACTAGAGCGTCACACTTTGGCACTAGAGCATCACACTTTGCTACTAGAGCGTCACACATTGGCACTAGAGCGTCACACTTTGGCACTAGAGCATCACACTTTGCTACTAGAGCGTCACACATTGGCACTAGAGCGTCACACTTTGGCACTAGAGCATCACACTTTGCTACTAGAGCGTCACACATTGGCACTAGAGCGTCACACTTTGGCACTAGAGCATCACACTTTGCTACTAGAGCGTCACACATTGGCACTAGAGCGTCACACTTTGGCACTAGAGCATCACACTTTGCTACTAGAGCGTCACACATTGGCACTAGAGCGTCACACTTTGGCACTAGAGCATCACACTTTGCTACTAGAGCGTCACACATTGGCACTAGAGCGTCACACTTTGGCACTAGAGCATCACACTTTGCTACTAGAGCGTCACACATTGGCACTAGAGCGTCACACTTTGGCACTAGAGCATCACACTTTGCTACTAGAGCGTCACACATTGGCACTAGAGCGTCACACTTTGGCACTAGAGCATCACACTTTGCTACTAGAGCGTCACACATTGGCACTAGAGCGTCACACTTTGGCACTAGAGCATCACACTTTGCTACTAGAGCGTCACACATTGGCACTAGAGCGTCACACTTTGGCACTAGAGCATCACACTTTGCTACTAGAGCGTCACACATTGGCACTAGAGCGTCACACTTTGGCACTAGAGCATCACACTTTGCTACTAGAGCGTCACACATTGGCACTAGAGCGTCACACTTTGGCACTAGAGCATCACACTTTGCTACTAGAGCGTCACACATTGGCACTAGAGCGTCACACTTTGGCACTAGAGCATCACACTTTGCTACTAGAGCGTCACACATTGGCACTAGAGCGTCACACTTTGGCACTAGAGCATCACACTTTGCTACTAGAGCGTCACACATTGGCACTAGAGCGTCACACTTTGGCACTAGAGCATCACACTTTGCTACTAGAGCGTCACACATTGGCACTAGAGCGTCACACTTTGGCACTAGAGCATCACACTTTGCTACTAGAGCGTCACACATTGGCACTAGAGCGTCACACTTTGGCACTAGAGCATCACACTTTGCTACTAGAGCGTCACACATTGGCACTAGAGCGTCACACTTTGGCACTAGAGCATCACACTTTGCTACTAGAGCGTCACACATTGGCACTAGAGCGTCACACTTTGGCACTAGAGCATCACACTTTGCTACTAGAGCGTCACACATTGGCACTAGAGCGTCACACTTTGGCACTAGAGCATCACACTTTGCTACTAGAGCGTCACACATTGGCACTAGAGCGTCACACTTTGGCACTAGAGCTTCACACTTTGGCACGAGAGCCTCTCACTTTGGCACTAGAGCGTCACACTTAGGCACTAGAGCATCACAATTTGGTACTAGAGCTTCACACTTTGCCACTAGAGCGCCACACTTTGGCGCTAGAGCTTCACACTTTGGCACTAGAGCTTCACGCTTTGGCACTAGAGCGTCCCACTTTGGTACTAGAGCATCACACTTTGGCACTAGAGCATCACACTTTAGCACTAGAGACTCAAACTTTGGTACTAGAGCTTCACACTTTGGCACTAACGTGTCACACTTTGGCACTAGAGGTCACACTTTGGCACTAGAGTGTCACATGTTTGCATTAGAGCGTCACACTTTGGCACTAGAGTGTCACGCTTTGGCACTAGAGCGTCACAGTTTGGCACTAGAGCTTCACACTTTGAAACTAGACCTTCACACTTTGGCACTAGAGCGCCACACTTTGGCACTAGAGCGTTACACTTGGGCACTAGAGCGTCACACGTAGGCACTAAAGCGTCACACTTTGGCACCAGAGCTTCAAACTTTGGCACTAGAGCTTCACACTTCGGCACTAGAGCGTCCCACTTTGGCACTAGAGCGTCACACTTTGGCACTAGAGCGTCACACTTTGGCACCAGAGCGTCACAGTTTGG
>SZWC01004129.1:21817-35647 GCA_023375785.1 Penium margaritaceum
GCAACCACTCGCAACCACTCGCAACCACTTGCAACCACTCGCAACCATACAAAATCACTTGCAACCACTCGCAATTACACAAAACAACTTGCAACCACTCGGAACCACTTGCAACCACTCACAACCACTCGCAACTACTCGCAACGACTCGCAACAATTTGCAACCACTCGCAACCACTCGTGATCACTCGCAACCACTTGCAATCATACTTCCAAGGAGTGACCTCTGTTGGAGTCCATGTTTTCCGACACCCCCCTTGAATCAGACAGAGGTCATTCGAATGTCTAAGGATGGGAGTATCGTTTTCTGTCGGTGGAGGACATGGTGACTCCGCAGGAAGTAAGAGGATGTTGCCACATTGCTCCAAGGTCTCCAGGATGGTTGTCCACCAGGGCATGTAGGCGTACAAGGACTATCTCTTTGAGTCTAGGTCGGATCGGACGGTCAACTGATGCATAGAGAGCATATGACTCTTCCTGCGACAAGGGGTCGAGGTTGAGAAGATCTCCGAGCAGACAGTCTGTTATGCCAAACCCATACATAAACTTAGAGAAAAGCCACCAAAGAACCTTTTCCATCCAGTCTTGTTCCGAAGTTGGGAGCTGTCATCCATCACTCTCTTCAGCTCGTGTGGTAATCATGGGAACCTGTGTTGGAGCAGGAAGAAGATAGGTTCGGTTGTAGCATGTCCTATCAATCCAGTTTCTCCACGAAGCTTGCGGAAGAATCCGTTCCCAGAGCAAAGGTCCGGTACGAGGCTCTAGCAGATGATGATGATAGGATGGGTCAAGGATAGGGCGGAGTAGATCACAGGCAGCATGAAGAGCCCACTCATATAATAGTCCGCCATCTGGGTGCTGGTGGTCATAGTGGCCAAGGAGCATGCGGTCACATTGATGAGTGTCGAGGGTCCATAGTTGTGCGTGCCGAATGACACAAAAATCTCATGCTGCAGTGCTCTCCCCGTTGGCAGTGAGCACAGGAATGGCAGGGCCTTGTTGGGCCATGATCCAACATGATGCGGTTGAGAAGATGGTGCAGGAGGTGGAGAAGGCGCATGGAGGACCATAATTGTGATGGGGGTGAGATATTGAAGAAGGGTTGATGACGTTGTGCGCAGGTTATTGCAAGGATGGCGGTGCGACTGGGCGAATCCGTGTACTGAGCAGATGATGAAAGCGGATGATGGCGGAGAAATGCGGCGGAGAAGTGGGTGCATGGGTGAAACCACGTGCACTGCGGAATAGAGGAGTAGGATGTGGCAAGGGGAAGGCAGGAGGCAACGCGTCGCAAGAAATCTGCTGCTGGCTTGGGTGCAGGCTGCTGCGATGTGGGCAGCTAGCTCGTGCAGGTCCTTGTACTAGCCACAGATGCTAAGGAGCAAGCAGAAGCTGATGATATCGGAGTGGGCGCAGGGGTGAAACCACGTGCGCTGCTGAAATAGGGGTGGTAGAATGCAGCAAGGGGAAGGCTAGAGCCAAGGCGCCGCGATAAATCTGCTGCCGGCGTGGGTGCAGGCTGCTGCGAAGCGGGCAGCTAGCTCGTGCAGGTCCTTGTGCTGGCCATAGATGCTGATGATGAGCAAGTGGAAGCTGAGGAAATGAGAGTGGACGCAGGGGCAAACCGCATGCGCCGCGGACGTTTTCGGCATGGGCACAGTTTGTCGTAAAATGGGCAATGCGACCGGGCGGATCATTGTGCCGAGCGGAGGATGATGCTGAAGCGAAGGAGCGGATAAAGGCGAAGGCGACTGATGGTTGAGTGGGCATAGGGGTGGAACCACGTGCACTGTAGATGCTGATGAAGGAAGGCTGGTGCAGAGGCGGCGAGGACGACACTAATGACGAAGGACGAGTCGGAGAGGGCAGATGAGGTTGAGATGAGGAGAACGGCTGGATGAGGCTTACTGAAGATGAAGCTGAGGCGTGGAGGCGAAGGGGAGGCTGAAGCTGAAGAAATAAGGCAGGGGAGGATGTGTGGTGGCTGAGGAATATGAAGTTGGCGAAGGAGCTACTGGTGCGTCATGAAGTGAAGCTGAAATTGCGGGAGGAGTCGCTTGAGAAGGAGGATGGTGGAGGCGGAGCGGCAGTGGACGCGAGTAGGGCAACCAGTTACTCTGCTATCGGGAGAGTGACGGCTTGTTCCCCAGTTGGCCAAGACTAATGGGCAGGAAGAATGGCGGTGTCTAATGTCATGGCAGCAAGAGAGACCGATTGCAGCAGAGGAAGTCGTGCGGTGAGTAGAGACACTGGTCCGCTGATGTCAGGAGAGTGACAGCTTGTTCCCCAGTTGGCTCGCAATGGGAGCAAGAAGACTAGCGGTATCAGATGTCTTCACGGCGGGAGTTATGCTACTGCTGCTGACAACGCAAGAAGGCGATACGAGGGGTGGTTCAAGACGATGAGAGCAGAAGAGCGGAGGAAGTTAAGGCAGATGAAGCAGAGGAGGCTCATGCAAGGAAATGAGAGGGAGAAAGATGCTTGCGGAGGCTAAAACGATGAGAGGTAGCAAGCGGCGAGCTGCAAGAAGCTTCCAGGAAGTTGATGGCGGGAGGCGGCTTGGGAGCTGCTTGCGGCTGTTGTGGACGACGACAAGTCACCAATTGTTGGCCTCGGACACGGAATGGACACAGGGCTTCCTCAGGATGATGTGAAATTTCTTCAGCACAAGGAACAATCCAAGCGGTGCTATTGAGGTCAGCTATGGCCGAAGCAAAGAGGCGCAAAGCAGCGGTGGTGGTGACGGAGGAGTGCAGACTCGAGAAGTGAAGTGACGGTGGTGGCAGAGCGATGACTCGGTCACAGGGCACCAGGTGATGTTGCCTGATGCTCTGATACCATGTCAGAAGAATGCAAGAAGCAACGACAATAGGAGCACAAGCAAGCAGAAGCAAGGGAGCTTGCAAGAGCGTGTTGGCAGAATGACGAGAGCACGGAGGCAAGTCCAGTCCCAAGGAGTTAGTTGGAGGACCTCAAGAGAGGCAAGGCACCGGAGCTCCGAGGTAGACAGAGGACAGTGAGAGAACACGTCATAGAGGCAAGTGATGCACTGAGAGTGAGGGAAGGGTCGAGAGTGACAAAGCAAAGAGTGAGCTCGGAAAGGTGGGAGAAAGCGGGAGAGGGGATGAGCGAGCAGAGCAGAGACACGGCGGCGAGGCCGCGGAACCAAAGGAAACATGATGAGATGAACTGTTTTGGTTACGTTGAGGGAATGAACATCCTTGGTATAAAAGGACATAACAGGACGAATATGCAAAGCAACAGCTTCTTTCCGCTAGCCAGGCGCGAGTGACAGGTGTCACTTTACTAGGGGATAACTTGGGTTGTTGGTCGTAACGGTCAGATTGACCAATAAACCGTTGCCAAGGTGGTTTGGGTGGGGACCTAAACCTTTATAGAGAACTTGGTATTTCTGAAAAGTGACCTCTGATGAAGTCCATGTTTTCCGACAGCAACAAATCCCAACCACTCACAACCACTCGCAGCCCCTCGCAACCGCTCGCAACCACTCACAACCACATGCAACCAGTTGCAACCAGTTGCAACCACTCGTAACCACTCACAACCAATCACAACCACTTGCAAGCACTCACAACGACTTGCAACGACTCACAACCACACACAACCACTTGCAACCACTTGCGACCACTTGCAACTTCTTCTAACCACTCGCAACCACTCGCAACCACACGCAACCACTCACAACCACTCGCAACCACTTGCGACCTCTCGCAACCACTCGCAACCACTCGCAACCACTTGTAACCACTTGCAACCACTCACAACCACTTGCAACCACTCGCAACCACTTGCAACCATTTGCAACCACTCACAACCACACAAAACTCACAACAAGAGTCACATGTAGTCAGAGGGGGTAACAATGGTTTGGGAACACCAACTATCAACTAGAAAGCACAAAGACCTTCAGAACGTAGTGACACGGCGTAGAAACCATGTACACTGACAATCCAAAGTAGGCATATGCCACTAACCATGACCAAAATGATTTCACAGTGTCTGGTCAATGTTACAAACTCATAACACAAGTCACAAATGGTCAAAGGGAGAAGTCATGGGTTGGGAACACTAGTCATCAACTAGCAAGTACAAAGACCTTCAACAAGTAGTGGCATTGTGTGGCTAGCGTGCACACTGACCAACCAAAGGATGCATACGTCACTGATTTTGACCAAAGAAATCCACTATGTGTGGTCAACATTGACAACTCATAACACGAGTCACAAATGGTCAAAAGGAGAGACAATGGTTTTGGAACCCTATGTATCAATTAGAAAGGACAAAGAACTTCAATATGTAGTGGCACGGTGTGGCTACTATGCACATCAAACAACGAAACTAGGCACATGTCACTGACCATGACCAAAGGATTTCAATATGGGTGGTCAACGTTCACAACACATAACACGAGTCAGAAATGGCGAGAGAGGGCAACAATAGTTTCGGAATATTAGTTTTTAACTAGCAAGTACAACGACCTTGAATAAGAAGTAGCACGATGTGGCTACCATGCACAATGATCAACCATCATAACACAAGTCACAAATGGTCAGAGGGAGACTCAATCATTTGGGAACCCTATGTATTGACTAGAAAGGACAAATAACTTCAATACATAGTGGCACGGTGTGGCTACTATGCACACCGAACAACCAAACTAGGCATATGTTACTCACCATGGCCAAAGAATTTCACTATGTGTGGTCAACTTTAACAACTCATAATACAAGTCACAAATGGTCACAGGGGGAAACAATGGTTTGGGAACACTGGCTATCAACTAGAAAGCACTAAGACCTTCATTACGTAGTGCAACGGCGTGGCAACCATATACAGTGACAAACAAAAGTAGGCATATGCCACTAACCATGACCAAACAACTTTTACAGTGTGTGGTCAACGTTGACAACTCACAACAAGAGTCACTGTGTTAGAGTGGGTCATACTGGTTCGGGAACACTGGCTATCAACTAGAAAGCACTAAGACCTTCATTACGTAGTGCAACGGCGTGGCAACCATATACAGTGACAAACAAAAGTAGGCATATGCCACTAACCATGACCAAACAACTTTTACAGTGTGTGGTCAACGTTGACAACTCACAACAAGAGTCACTGTGTTAGAGTGGGTCATACTGGTTCGGGAACACTGGCTATCAACTAGAAAGCACTAAGACCTTCATTACGTAGTGCAACGGCGTGGCAACCATATACAGTGACAAACAAAAGTAGGCATATGCCACTAACCATGACCAAACAACTTTTACAGTGTGTGGTCAACGTTGACAACTCACAACAAGAGTCACTGTGTTAGAGTGGGTCATACTGGTTCGGGAACACTGGCTATCAACTAGAAAGCACTAAGACCTTCATTACGTAGTGCAACGGCGTGGCAACCATATACAGTGACAAACAAAAGTAGGCATATGCCACTAACCATGACCAAACAACTTTTACAGTGTGTGGTCAACGTTGACAACTCACAACAAGAGTCACTGTGTTAGAGTGGGTCATACTGGTTCGGGAACACTGGCTATCAACTAGAAAGCACTAAGACCTTCATTACGTAGTGCAACGGCGTGGCAACCATATACAGTGACAAACAAAAGTAGGCATATGCCACTAACCATGACCAAACAACTTTTACAGTGTGTGGTCAACGTTGACAACTCACAACAAGAGTCACTGTGTTAGAGTGGGTCATACTGGTTCGGGAACACTGGCTATCAACTAGAAAGCACTAAGACCTTCATTACGTAGTGCAACGGCGTGGCAACCATATACAGTGACAAACAAAAGTAGGCATATGCCACTAACCATGACCAAACAACTTTTACAGTGTGTGGTCAACGTTGACAACTCACAACAAGAGTCACTGTGTTAGAGTGGGTCATACTGGTTCGGGAACACTGGCTATCAACTAGAAAGCACTAAGACCTTCATTACGTAGTGCAACGGCGTGGCAACCATATACAGTGACAAACAAAAGTAGGCATATGCCACTAACCATGACCAAACAACTTTTACAGTGTGTGGTCAACGTTGACAACTCACAACAAGAGTCACTGTGTTAGAGTGGGTCATACTGGTTCGGGAACACTGGCTATCAACTAGAAAGCACTAAGACCTTCATTACGTAGTGCAACGGCGTGGCAACCATATACAGTGACAAACAAAAGTAGGCATATGCCACTAACCATGACCAAACAACTTTTACAGTGTGTGGTCAACGTTGACAACTCACAACAAGAGTCACTGTGTTAGAGTGGGTCATACTGGTTCGGGAACACTGGCTATCAACTAGAAAGCACTAAGACCTTCATTACGTAGTGCAACGGCGTGGCAACCATATACAGTGACAAACAAAAGTAGGCATATGCCACTAACCATGACCAAACAACTTTTACAGTGTGTGGTCAACGTTGACAACTCACAACAAGAGTCACTGTGTTAGAGTGGGTCATACTGGTTCGGGAACACTGGCTATCAACTAGAAAGCACTAAGACCTTCATTACGTAGTGCAACGGCGTGGCAACCATATACAGTGACAAACAAAAGTAGGCATATGCCACTAACCATGACCAAACAACTTTTACAGTGTGTGGTCAACGTTGACAACTCACAACAAGAGTCACTGTGTTAGAGTGGGTCATACTGGTTCGGGAACACTGGCTATCAACTAGAAAGCACTAAGACCTTCATTACGTAGTGCAACGGCGTGGCAACCATATACAGTGACAAACAAAAGTAGGCATATGCCACTAACCATGACCAAACAACTTTTACAGTGTGTGGTCAACGTTGACAACTCACAACAAGAGTCACTGTGTTAGAGTGGGTCATACTGGTTCGGGAACACTGGCTATCAACTAGAAAGCACTAAGACCTTCATTACGTAGTGCAACGGCGTGGCAACCATATACAGTGACAAACAAAAGTAGGCATATGCCACTAACCATGACCAAACAACTTTTACAGTGTGTGGTCAACGTTGACAACTCACAACAAGAGTCACTGTGTTAGAGTGGGTCATACTGGTTCGGGAACACTGGCTATCAACTAGAAAGCACTAAGACCTTCATTACGTAGTGCAACGGCGTGGCAACCATATACAGTGACAAACAAAAGTAGGCATATGCCACTAACCATGACCAAACAACTTTTACAGTGTGTGGTCAACGTTGACAACTCACAACAAGAGTCACTGTGTTAGAGTGGGTCATACTGGTTCGGGAACACTGGCTATCAACTAGAAAGCACTAAGACCTTCATTACGTAGTGCAACGGCGTGGCAACCATATACAGTGACAAACAAAAGTAGGCATATGCCACTAACCATGACCAAACAACTTTTACAGTGTGTGGTCAACGTTGACAACTCACAACAAGAGTCACTGTGTTAGAGTGGGTCATACTGGTTCGGGAACACTGGCTATCAACTAGAAAGCACTAAGACCTTCATTACGTAGTGCAACGGCGTGGCAACCATATACAGTGACAAACAAAAGTAGGCATATGCCACTAACCATGACCAAACAACTTTTACAGTGTGTGGTCAACGTTGACAACTCACAACAAGAGTCACTGTGTTAGAGTGGGTCATACTGGTTCGGGAACACTGGCTATCAACTAGAAAGCACTAAGACCTTCATTACGTAGTGCAACGGCGTGGCAACCATATACAGTGACAAACAAAAGTAGGCATATGCCACTAACCATGACCAAACAACTTTTACAGTGTGTGGTCAACGTTGACAACTCACAACAAGAGTCACTGTGTTAGAGTGGGTCATACTGGTTCGGGAACACTGGCTATCAACTAGAAAGCACTAAGACCTTCATTACGTAGTGCAACGGCGTGGCAACCATATACAGTGACAAACAAAAGTAGGCATATGCCACTAACCATGACCAAACAACTTTTACAGTGTGTGGTCAACGTTGACAACTCACAACAAGAGTCACTGTGTTAGAGTGGGTCATACTGGTTCGGGAACACTGGCTATCAACTAGAAAGCACTAAGACCTTCATTACGTAGTGCAACGGCGTGGCAACCATATACAGTGACAAACAAAAGTAGGCATATGCCACTAACCATGACCAAACAACTTTTACAGTGTGTGGTCAACGTTGACAACTCACAACAAGAGTCACTGTGTTAGAGTGGGTCATACTGGTTCGGGAACACTGGCTATCAACTAGAAAGCACTAAGACCTTCATTACGTAGTGCAACGGCGTGGCAACCATATACAGTGACAAACAAAAGTAGGCATATGCCACTAACCATGACCAAACAACTTTTACAGTGTGTGGTCAACGTTGACAACTCACAACAAGAGTCACTGTGTTAGAGTGGGTCATACTGGTTCGGGAACACTGGCTATCAACTAGAAAGCACTAAGACCTTCATTACGTAGTGCAACGGCGTGGCAACCATATACAGTGACAAACAAAAGTAGGCATATGCCACTAACCATGACCAAACAACTTTTACAGTGTGTGGTCAACGTTGACAACTCACAACAAGAGTCACTGTGTTAGAGTGGGTCATACTGGTTCGGGAACACTGGCTATCAACTAGAAAGCACTAAGACCTTCATTACGTAGTGCAACGGCGTGGCAACCATATACAGTGACAAACAAAAGTAGGCATATGCCACTAACCATGACCAAACAACTTTTACAGTGTGTGGTCAACGTTGACAACTCACAACAAGAGTCACTGTGTTAGAGTGGGTCATACTGGTTCGGGAACACTGGCTATCAACTAGAAAGCACTAAGACCTTCATTACGTAGTGCAACGGCGTGGCAACCATATACAGTGACAAACAAAAGTAGGCATATGCCACTAACCATGACCAAACAACTTTTACAGTGTGTGGTCAACGTTGACAACTCACAACAAGAGTCACTGTGTTAGAGTGGGTCATACTGGTTCGGGAACACTGGCTATCAACTAGAAAGCACTAAGACCTTCATTACGTAGTGCAACGGCGTGGCAACCATATACAGTGACAAACAAAAGTAGGCATATGCCACTAACCATGACCAAACAACTTTTACAGTGTGTGGTCAACGTTGACAACTCACAACAAGAGTCACTGTGTTAGAGTGGGTCATAATGGTTCGGGAACACTGGCTATCAACTAGAAAGCACTAAGACCTTCATTACGTAGTGCAACGGCGTGGCAACCATATACAGTGACAAACAAAAGTAGGCATATGCCACTCACCAAGACCAAAAGAACTTCACAGTGTGTGGTCAACGTTGAAAAATCGTAACGGAGTCACAAATGGTCAGACGGGGAAACAATGGGTTGGGAACACTAGTTATCAACTAGCAAGGACAAAGACCCTCAACAAGTAGTGGCACGGTGTGGGTAGCGTGTATAGTGACCAACCAAAAGATGCATACGTCACTGACTATGACCAAAGAAGTCCACTATGTGTGGTGAACATTGACAACTCATAACAGGAGTCACAAATGGTCAGAGGGAGAGACGATGGTTTGGGAACATTATGTATCAACTAGAAAGGACAAAGAACTTAAATACATAGTAGCACGCTGTGGCTATTATGCACACCGAACAACCAAACTAGGCATGTGTCACTGACCCTGACAAAAGAATTTCAGTATGGTTGATCAATGTTCACAACCCATAAAACGAGTCACAAATGGTCGGAGGGGAAAACTATGGTTTCGGAATATTAGTTTTCAACTAGCAAGTACAACGACCTTCAATATGTAGTAGTACGGTATTGCTAACATGCACAATGACCGACCAAAGTAGGCATATGTACTGCCTTTGACCAAAGAAGTCCGCTGTGTGTGGTCAACGTTTGCAACGTATAATACGAGTCACAAATGGTCGGAGGGGAAAACTATGGTTTCGGAATATTAGTTTTCAACTAGCAAGTACAACGACCTTCAATATGTAGTAGTACGGTATTGCTAACATGCACAATGACCGACCAAAGTAGGCATATGTACTGCCTTTGACCAAAGAAGTCCGCTGTGTGTGGTCAACGTTTGCAACGTATAATACGAGTCACAAATGGTCGGAGGGGAAAACTATGGTTTCGGAATATTAGTTTTCAACTAGCAAGTACAACGACCTTCAATATGTAGTAGTACGGTATTGCTAACATGCACAATGACCGACCAAAGTAGGCATATGTACTGCCTTTGACCAAAGAAGTCCGCTGTGTGTGGTCAACGTTTGCAACGTATAATACGAGTCACAAATGGTCAGAGGGAGAGACGATGGTTTGGGAACATTATGTATCAACTAGAAAGGACAAAGAACTTAAATACATAGTAGCACGCTGTGGCTATTATGCACACCGAACAACCAAACTAGGCATGTGTCACTGACCCTGACAAAAGAATTTCAGTATGGTTGATCAATGTTCACAACCCATAAAACGAGTCACAAATGGTCGGAGGGGAAAACTATGGTTTCGGAATATTAGTTTTCAACTAGCAAGTACAACAACCTTAGGTAAGCAGTAGCACTATGCGGCAACCGTGCACAATGAGCGACCAAAGTGGGCATATGTACTGCTTTTGACCAATGAAATCCGCTGTGTGTGGTCAACGTTGACAGCTCATAATACAAGTTACAAATGGTCAGAGGGGGATACAATGGTTTAGGAAAACCAGGTATCAACTAGCAAGCACAGGGACCTTCAATAAGTAGTGGCACGGTGTGGCTACCATGTACGATGACCAGCCAAAGTAGGCATGTGTCACTTACCCTGACCAAAGAATCTCACTATGTGTGGTCAACTTTGACAACTCATAACACGAGTCAAAAATGGTCAGAGGGGGAAACAATGGTTTGTGAATATGACTTATCTATTAGCAAGTACAAAGACCTTCAGTATGTAGTGGCACTGTGTGGCTACCATGCATAGTAACCAACCGAAGTAAGCATATGTCACAGACCATCACCAAAGAATTTCACTTCATGTGGTCAACATTGACAACTCACAACAAGAGTCACACATAGTTAGAGGGGGTAACAATGGTTTGGGAATATTGGCTATCAACTAGAGAGCAAAAAGACCTTCAGTACACGGCGTGGCAACCATGTACGATCATAGACCAAAGTAGGCATTTGCCACTAACCATGACCAAAAGAGTTTCATAGTGTGTGGTCAACGTTGAAAACTCATAACACGAGTCACAAATGGTCACAATGGGAAAAAATGGGATGGGAACACTAGTTATCAAGTAGAAAATACAAATACCTTCAACAAGTAGTGGCACGGTGTGGCTGGCATGCACAGTGACCAACCAAAGTGAGCATATGTATTCCCTTTGACCAAAGAATTCCGCTGTGTGTGGTCAACGTCGACAACTTATCATACGAGTCACAATTGGTTAGAGGGGGAAACAATGGTTTGGGAACATCAGGTATCAACTAGCAAGCAGAGGGACCTTTAATAAGTAGAGGGACGGTGTGGCTACCATGTATAATGACCAACCAAAGTAGGCATGTGTCACTGACCATGACCAAAGAATGTCACTGTGTGTGGTCAACTTTGACATTTCACAATACGAGTCACAAATTCTCAGAGGGGGTAACAATGGTTCGGAAACACTAATTATCAACTAGAAAGCACAAAGACCTTCAGTACATAGTCACGGCGTGGCAACCATGTACAGTGAAAAACCAAATTAGGCATATGCCACTAACCATGACCAAAAGAATTTCACAGTGTGTGGTCAACGTTAAAAACTCATAACACGAGTCACAAATGGTCAGAGGGGGAAACAATGGGTTGGGAACACTAGTTATCAACTACAAAATACAAATACCTTCAACAAGTAGTGGCACGATGTGGATAGCGTGCATAGTGACCAACCAAAGGATGCATACGTCACTGATTTTGACCAAAGAAGTCCACTCTGTGTGGTCAACGTTCACTACTCATAACACGAGTCACAAATCGTCACAGGGAGAGACAATGGTTTGGGAACCCTATGCAACGACTATAAAGGACAAAGAACTTCAATACGTAGTGGAACGGTGTGGCTAGTATGCACATAGACCAACCAAACTAGGCATATGTCACGGACCATGACCAAAGAATTTCAGTATGGGTGGTCAACGTTCACAACTCATAACCCGAGTCACAAATGGTCAGAGGGGGAAACAATGGTTTTGGAATATTAGTTTTCAACTAGCAAGTACAACGACCTTCAATAAGTAGTAGCACAGTGTGGCTACCATGTACAATGACCGACCAAAGTAGGCATATGTACTGCCTTTTACCAAAGAAATCCGCTGTGTGTGGTCAACGTTGACAACTCATAATACGAGTCACAAATGGTTAGAGGGGGAAACAATGGTTTGGGAACACCAGGTATCAACTAGCCAGGACACGGACCTGCAATAAGTAGTGGCACGGTGGGGCTACCATGTATAATGACCAACCAAAGTAGGCATGTGTCACTGACCATGACCAAAGAATGTCACTATGTTTGGTCAACTTTGACAACTCATAACATGAGTCACAAATGGTCAGAGAGGGAAACAATGGTTTGTGAAAACTAGTTATCAATTAGAAAGTACAAAGTCCTTCAGTATCTAGTGGCACAGTGTGGCTACCATGCATAGTGACCAACCAAAGTATGCATATGTCACTGACCATGACCGAAGAATTTCACTTCATATGGTCAACGTTGACAACTCACAACAAAAGTCACTGATAGTCAGAGTATTGAATGTTTTTGCCCCTTGTTCAGTGTTGTAGGACGGATCAGGAATGCTCTGCCCCTTGTGGAGGTATGACCCCTAGATCCGTTGTAGTGTGACTCAACTATGCTCTGTCTCTTGTGAGATATGACCTGTGAGTACACCATGTGGGTGAGTGGTTACCTCGGCCATTTTGTTGATTTGGCCAAGTGAGAGGTCATGAGGTCGATCCTGGCCCCATGCATATCTTGTTTGCTGTGGAAGCTTCCAAGAAAGAAAGTCCGTAGCTTCTTAGACTACATGGTTGGTCTGTCACCTTGACACTCGGATGCTTATGTGTCAAGCCCACAGTGCAAGTCTATTGGTGACGTGGCTCGTTCAGGCCACTTCCCAAGAATGTGCTTTTGAGTTCTAGGACTGGACAGACAGCTATAAAAGGACTTGTCTTGCATGCTGATCAATCAACCCTTGCTTGATGCTCTCTTGCGTATTGACAACTTGAGCTCTTCTTGAGATGTAATGCTAAGGCGTTAGTACTCTTGAAGGTGAAGTGTATGCCTGATTATGTTTGGGGTGCATGACACATACCTGCAAAGGAAGAAGGTGTAAGAACCTTTGTGAGCTTTTCGGTTTCGCGGCTTCTCTGCTGGAGGTGGTTAGCTCAGTAGCTAACAAAGGGTTATGGAAGTTTCACGCACGCAACCGCTAAGGTCACAAGCAGTGAGAGCGCCCTCGCTCTCATCCAACTTCTCTGTTTGCAGGGCAACATCAGCAGGAGGGGAATGCAACACATCTGCACCTTTCTACCTTGGGAGCTGACATCAGCCTACATCAGCCTACATCAGCCTACATCTGCTTGCAACAGCCAACGTGAACAGGGGAAGCAGTTTCCTCTTCTCACCAACAGCCTACAACGGCCTCAAACACAGGTTCATCGGCATCAACAACAGGTGCAGCAGCTGTAGCAGTTGTAGTTGTAGGGATGGCAGGGACAGGGGAACCAGGGAATCATTCGCCCATCCTCAAATTTGATGGAGAGGGGTTTGCACTCTGGAAGTGGCAGTTTGAGATCATCATGGATGACAGAGATTTGCTAGGATA
>SZWC01004129.1:43149-66592 GCA_023375785.1 Penium margaritaceum
ATTTCAATATGGGTGGTCAACGTTCACAACACATAACACGAGTCAGAAATGGCGAGAGAGGGCAACAATAGTTTCGGAATATTAGTTTTTAACTAGCAAGTACAACGACCTTGAATAAGAAGTAGCACGATGTGGCTACCATGCACAATGATCAACCATCATAACACAAGTCACAAATGGTCAGAGGGAGACTCAATCATTTGGGAACCCTATGTATTGACTAGAAAGGACAAATAACTTCAATACATAGTGGCACGGTGTGGCTACTATGCACACCGAACAACCAAACTAGGCATATGTCACTCACCATGGCCAAAGAATTTCAGTATGGGTGGTACATGTTCACAACCCATAACACAAGGCACAAATGGTCAGAGGGGAGGAAATGGTTTCGGAATATTCGTGTTCAACTAGCAAGTACAATGACGTTCAATAAGTAGAAGCAGAGTGTGGCTACCATGCACAATGATCGACGAAAGTAGGCATATGAACTGCCTTTGACCAAAGAAATCCGCTGTGTGTGGTCAATGTTCACAACTCATAATACGAGTCACAAATGGTCAGAGGGGGAAACAATGGGTTGGGAACACCAGGTTTCAACTAGCAAGCACAGGGACCTTCAATAAGAAGTGGCACGATGTGGATACCATGTACAATGACCAAGCAAAGTAGGCATGTGTCACTGACCATGACCAAAGAATATCACTATGTGTGGTCTACTTTGACAACTCATAACACGAGTCACAAATGGTTGGAGGGGGAAACAATGGTTTGTGAGTACTAGTCATCCATTAGCAAGTACAAAGACCTTCAATATGTGGTGGCACAGTGTGGCTACTATGCACGATGTCCAACCAAAGTATGCATATGTCACTGACCATGATTAATGAATTTCACTTCATGTGGTCAACACTTACAACTCACACCAAGAGTCACAGATAGTCAGAGGAGGTAACAATTGTTGAAATATTGCCCCTCCGCATGCCCAGAGTGCGGCGCCGGGAGGCGCCAAGGAGCTGCCTGAAAGTGGAAACGCCGCTCCGGCGGATCTGGCTACTGCTAAATTGCTCGGATCCTAAATTGGATGTGTGCCCCTTAAAGTTGACAAGTTGCTGAATCTGGTGGAAGTTGTTCCGCCGGAATCGGACAAGTATCGAGGGAGATATGACCTTCTTAAGTTGGGGTGTGCGCAGCGACTTTGGGAGCCGGCTGCGATTCGAAATCCAGTGGATAATAGACCAGATTGAGTAACAAAGATACCATCTGGAGAAATTTCTCCGGAAGGCCTGCCAAGGCGTTCGGTGGATAATCCACTTGATCAGGTGGATCATCCACCGGATCCAATAGTGTAGGTTGTCACTGAGGGACTTAGCCAAAATCATGGCTCGGCGTCCAAAACTCAGTATTACGTTTTGTTACCCTGGGACTTAGTCAACATTCTGACTGCGGGTCCGCGGACACGTTTCGAACCTCGTCACACCTCATCACCAAACTTGACCCAAACGTTGGTAGGGTGGGTGGAAACAGTGCAGGGGACCCCTACACCATGTGCAAGTGGACCTGCACCTTGGGAAAGGCACTTCGCACGTGAAGGAAGGTGCCACGGCGTGTGCGCGCCATGGAGGCGTTAAGCGTTTCTGTGGTGGGTGAGACCTATGCTTCGGCAAGCATAACTTGAGCTACACTTGGCCAAATTGCGCGCAGTTTCATGCGTTGGAAAGCTCATCACTAGCCTTATAAATGTTGTGATCATGTCTATGTAAAAAATCTAGCGCAAAACAACGTTATTCCCTTCGCAAACGGATTTTCTCTAAACTCCTGCTGACATTCCGTGGGGCAATGAGAAAGCTCACGATCAGTCTCCGATTCACCCAAAACAGTAGACGTGAACCAATAGAGTCTATCAGACCAACATCGTGACCGCATCCACGCGGATCTCATCCTGACAACAATGGTTTGGGAACACTGGCTACCAATTTCAAAGCACAAAGACCTTCAGTACGTAGTGACACGGCGTGGCAACCATGTATAGTGACAAACCAAAGTAGGCATATGCCACTAACCATGACCAAAAGAATTTCACAGTGTGTGGTCAACATTGAAGACTCATAACACGAGTCTCAAATGGTCAAAGGGGGAGCAATGGGTTGAGAACACTTAGTTTTCAACTAGCAAGTACAAATACCTTCAACAAGTGAGGCACGGTATGGGTAGTGTGCACAGTGACCAACCAAAGGATGCATACGTTACCGAATATGACCAAAGAAGTCCACTATGTGTGGTCAACATTGACAACTCATAACACGAGTCACAAATGGTCAGAGGGAGAGACAATGGTTTGGAAACCCTATGTTTTGACTAGAAAGGACAGAAAACCTCAACAAGTATTGGAACGGTGTGGCTTCTATGCACACGGAACAACCAAACTAGGCATATGTCACTGACCATGACCAAAGAATTTCAGTATGGGTGGTCAATGTTCACAACTCAAAACACGAGTAAAAAATGGTCAGAGGGGGAAACAATGGGTTCGGAATATCAGTTTTCAACTAGCAAGTACAAAGACCTTCAATAAGTAGTAGCACGGTGTGGCTATCATGCACAATGACCGACCAAAGTAGGCGTATGTACTGTCTTTGACCAAAGAAATCCGCTGTGTGTGGTCAACGTTGAAAACTCATAATACGAGTCAGAAATGGTCAGAGGGGGAAACAATGGTTTGGGAACACCAGGTATCAAATAGCAAGCACAAGGACCTTTAATAAGTAGTGGCATGGTGTGGCTACCATGTACAATGACCAACCAAAGTAGGCATGTGTCAGTGACCATGACCAGAGAATGTCACTATGTGTGGTCAATCTTGACAACTCATAACACGAGTCACAAATGGTGAGAGGGGAAAACAATGGTTTGTGAATACTAGATATCAATTAGCAAGTATGAAGACCTTCAACATGTAGTGGCATAGTGTGGCTACCATGCATAGTGACCAAACAAAGTATGCACATGTCACTGACCATAACCAAAGAATTTCACTTCACGTATTCAATGTTGATAACTCACAACAAGAGTAACAGATAGTCAGAGGGGGTAACAATGGTTTGGGAAAACTAGCTATCAAGTAGAAAGCACAAAGACCTTCAGTACATAGTGACATGCCGTGGCAACCATGTACAGTGACAAACCAAAGTAAGCATGTGGCACTAACCATGACCAAACGAATTTCACAGTGTGTGGTCAACATTGAAAACTCATAACACGAGTCACAAATGGTCAGAGGGGGAAACAATGGGTTGGGAACACTAGTTATCAACTAGCAAGAAAAAATACCTTCGACTAGTAGTGGCACGGTGTGGCTAGCAAGCACAGTGACCTACCAAATGATGCATACGTCACTGACTATGACCAAAGAAATCCACTATGTGTGGTGAACGTTGCCAACTCATAATACGAGTCACAAATGGTCAGAGGGGGAAACACTGGCTTGGGAAGACCAGGTATCAACTAGCAAGCACAGGGACCTTCAATAAGAAGTGGCACGGTGTGGATACCATGTACAATGATCAACCAAAGTAGGCATGTGTCACTGACCATGATCAAAGAATGTCACTATGTGTGGTCACCTTTGACAACCCATAAAACAAGTCACAAATGGTCAGAGGGGGAAACAATGGTTTTTTAATGGTAGTTGTCGATTAGCAAGTACAAAGACCTTGAATATGTAGTGGTACAGTGTGGCTACCATGCACAGTGAGCAACCAAAGTATGCATATGTCACTGACTATGACCAAAGAATTTCACTTCATGTGGTCAACGTTGGCAACTAAGAACAAGTGGCACAAATAGTCAGAGGGGTAAACAATGGTTTGGGAACACTGGCTATCAACTAGAAAGTATAGACCTTCATTACGTAGCGACACGGCGTAGAAACCATGTACAGTGACAAACCAAAGTAGGCATATGCCACTAACCATGACCAAAAGAATTTCATAGTGTGTGGTCAACGTTGAAAACTCATAACACGAGTCACAAATGGTCAGAGGGAGAAACAATGGGTTGGGAACACTAGTTATCAACTATCAAGTACAAAGAATTTCAACAAGTAGATGCAAGGTGTGGCTAGCGCGCACACTGACCAACCAAAAGATGCATACGTCACTAACTATGACCAAAGAAGTCCACTATGTGTGGTCAACATTGACAACTCATAACTCGAGTCACAAATGGTCAGAGGGAGAGAAAATGGTTTGGGAACCCTATGTTTCAACTAGAAAGCACAAAGAACTTTGATACATAGTGGCACGGTGTGGCTACTTTGCACACAGAATGACCAAACTAGGCATATGTCACTGACCATGACCAAAGAATTTCAATATGGGTGGTCAACGTTAACAACCCATAACACGAGTTACAAATGGTCGAAGGGGGAAACAATAGTTTCCGAATATTATTTTTGAAGTAGCAAATACAACGACCTTGAATAATTAGTAGCACGGTGTGGCTACCATGCAAAATGACCAACCAAAACAGGCATATGCACTGCCCTTGACCAAAGAAATCGGTTGTGTTTGGTCAACGTTCACAACTCACAATACAAGTCACAAATGGTCAGAGGGAGAAACAATGGTTTGTGAATACTAGTTATTTATTAGCAAGTACAAAGACCTTCAATATGTAGAGGCACACTGTGGCTACCATGCACAGTGAACAACCAAGGTATGCATCTGTCACTGACCATGACCAAATAAGTTCACTTTATGTGGTCAACGCTGACAACTCACAACAAGAGTCACAGATACTCTGAGGGGAAAACAATGGTTTGGGAACACTGGATATAACTTAGAAAGTACAAAGACCTTCAGTACATAGTGATATGGGGTGGTAACTATGTATAGTGACAAACCAAAGTAGGCATATACCACTAACCATGACCAAAAGAGTTTCACAGTGTGTGGTCAATGTTGAAAACTCATAACACAAGTCAGAAATGGTGAGAGGGAGGAACAATGGGTTGGGAACACTAGTTATCAACTAGCAAGTACACAGACCTTCAACTAGTAGTGGCACGATGTGGCTAGCATGCACAGTGACCAACCAAGGGATACATACGTCACTCACTTTGACAAAAGAAGTCCACTATGTGTGGTCAACAGTGAACACTCATAACACGAGTCACAAATGTCCAAAGGAAAAGACAATGGTTTTGGAACCATATGTATCGACTAGAAAGGACAAAGAAATCAAATACGTAGTGGCACGGTGTGGCTACTATGCATATCAAACAACCAAACTAGGCAAACGTCACTGACCATGACCAAAGAATATCAGTATGGGTGGTCAATGTTCACAACCCATAACACGAGTCACAAATGGTCAGAGGGGGAAACAATGGTTTCGGAATATTAATTTTCAACTAGCAAGTACAACGACCTTCAATATGTAGTAGTACGGTATGGCTAACATGCACAATGACCGACCAAAGTAGGCATATGTACTGCCTTTGACCAAAGAAGTCCGCTGTGTGTGGTCAACGTTTGCAACGTATAATACGAGTCACAAATGGTCTGAGGGGCAAACAATGGTTTGGGAAAACCAGGTATCAACTAGCAAGCACAGGGACCTTCCATAAATAGTGGCACGGTGTGGCTACCATACACGATGACCAATCAAAGTAGGCATGTGTCACTGACCATGGCCAAAGAATTTCACTATGTGTGGTCAACTTTAACAACTCATAATACAAGTCACAAATGGTCACAGGGGGAAACAATGGTTTGTTAATGCTAGTTATCGATTAGAAAGTACAAAGACTTTCAATATGTAGTGGCACAGTGTGGCTACCATACACAGTGACCAACCAAAGTATGCATATGCCACTGACAATGACCAAAGAATTTCACTTCATGTGGTCAACACTGACAACTCACAACAAAATTCATTGACAGTCAGAGGGGGTAACAATGGTTTGGGAAAACTAGCTATCAACTAGAAAGCACAAAGACCTTCTGTACGTAGTGACATGGCATGACAACCATGTATAGTGACAAACCAAAGTAGGCATATGCCACTAACCATGACCAAAACATTTTTCACAGTCTGTGGTCAACGTTGAAAACACATAACACAAGTCACAAATGGGCAGAGGGAGAAACAATGGGTTGGGAACACTAGTTATCGTCTAGCAAGTACAAGGACCTTCAACAAGTAGTATCACGGTGTGGCTAGTGTGCGGTGACCAACCAAAGGATGCACAGTGACCATGATGAAATAATTTCACTTCATGTGGTCAACTTTGACAACTCACAACAAGAGTCACTGTGTTAGAGTGGGTCATAATGGTTCGGGAACACTGGCTATCAACTAGAAAGCACTAAGACCTTCATTACGTAGTGCAACGGCGTGGCAACCATATACAGTGACAAACAAAAGTAGGCATATGCCACTCACCAAGACCAAAAGAACTTCACAGTGTGTGGTCAACGTTGAAAAATCGTAACGGAGTCACAAATGGTCAGACGGGGAAACAATGGGTTGGGAACACTAGTTATCAACTAGCAAGGACAAAGACCCTCAACAAGTAGTGGCACGGTGTGGGTAGCGTGTATAGTGACCAACCAAAAGATGCATACGTCACTGACTATGACCAAAGAAGTCCACTATGTGTGGTGAACATTGACAACTCATAACAGGAGTCACAAATGGTCAGAGGGAGAGACGATGGTTTGGGAACATTATGTATCAACTAGAAAGGACAAAGAACTTAAATACATAGTGGCACGCTGTGGCTATTATGCACACCGAACAACCAAACTAGGCATATGTCACTGAGCATGACCAAACAATTTCAGTATGGGTGGTCAACATTCACAACCCATAACACGAGTCACAAATGGTCAGAGGGGGAAACAATGGTTTCGGAATAGTATTTTTTCAACTAGCAAGTTCAACAACCTTAAATCATAAGTAGCACGGTGTGGGTACCATGCACAATGTCCGACCAAACTAGGCATATGTACTGCCTTTGACCAAAGAATATGATGTATGTGGCCATCATTGACAACTCCTGATACAAGTCACAAATTGTCAGGGGGGAAACAACAGTTATGGAACACCACGTATCAACTAGCAAGCACACAGACCTTCAATAAGTAGTGGTACGGTGTGGCTATCATGTACAATGACCAACCAAAGAAGGCATGTGTCACTATGTGTCGTCAACCTTGACAACTCATAACACGAGTCACAAATGATCAGAGGGGGACACAATGGTTTGTGAATACTAGTTGTTCATTAGCAAGTACAAAGATCTTCAATTTGTAGTGGCACAGTATGGCTACCATGCACAGTGACCAACCAAAGTATGCATATGTCACTAACCATGACCAAAGAATTTCACTTCATGTGCTCAATGTTGACAACTCACAACAAGTGTCACAGATAGTCAGAGGGGGTAACAATGGTTTCGAAACAATCGCTATCAACTAGAAAGAACAAAGACGTTAGTACGTAGTGACACGGCGTGGCAACCATGTACAGTGACAAACCAAAGTAGGCACATGCCACTAACTATGACCAAAAGAATTTCACAGTGTGGTCAACGTTGAAAACTCATAACAAAAGTCACAAATGGTCAGAGGGGGAAACAATGGGTTGGGACCACTAGTCATCCACTAGCAACTACAAGGACTTTTAACAAGTAGTGGCAAGGTGTGGCTAGCATGCACAGTGATTAATCAAAGGATGCACACATCACTCACTATGACCAAAGAATTCCACTGTGTGTGCTCAACATTGACAACTCATAACACGAGTCACAAATGGTCAGAGGGAGAGACAATGGTTTTTAAACCCTATGTATCAACTCGATAGGACAAAGAACTTCAATACGTAGTGGCGCAGCGTGGCTTCTATGCACACCAAACAACCAAACTAGGCATGTGTCACTGACCATGACAAAAGAATTTCAGTATGGTTGATCAATGTTCACAACCCATAAAACGAGTCACAAATGGTCGGAGGGGAAAACTATGGTTTCGGAATATTAGTTTTCAACTAGCAAGTACAACAACCTTAGGTAAGCAGTAGCACTATGCGGCAACCGTGCACAATGAACGACCAAAGTGGGCATATGTACTACTTTTGACCAATGAAATCCGCTGTGTGTGGTCAATGTTGACAGCTCATAATACAAGTTACAAATGGTCAGAGGGGGATACAATGGTTTAGGAAAACCAGGTATCAACTAGCAAGCACAGGGACCTTCAATAAGTAGTGGCACGGTGTGGTTACCATGTACGATGACCAGCCAAAGTAGGCATGTGTCACTGACCCTGACCAAAGAATCTCACTATGTGTGGTCAACTTTGACAACTCATAACACGAGTCAAAAATGGTGAGAGGGGGGAACAATGGTTTGTGAATACGACTTATCTATTAGCAAGTACAAAGACCTTCAATATGTAGTGGCACTGTGTGGCTACCATGCATAGTAACCAACCAAAGTAAGCATATGTCACAGACCATCACCAAAGTAAGCATATGTCACAGACCATCACAAGAGTCACACATAGTTAGAGGGGGTAACAATGGTTTGGGAACATTGGCTATCAACTAGAGAGCACAAAGACCTTCAGTACACGGCGTGGGAACCATGTACGATTATAGACCAAAGTAGGCATTTGCCACTAACCATGACCAAAAGAGTTTCATAGTGTGTGGTCAACGTTGAAAACTCAAAACACGAGTCACAAATGGTCACGGGGGGAAACAATGGGATGGGAACACTAGTTATCAAGAAGAAAATACAAATACCTTCAACAAGTAGTGGCACGGTGTGGCTGGCATGCACAGTGACCAACCAAAGTAAGCATATGTATTCCCTTTGACCAAAGAATTCCGCTGTGTGTGGTCAACGTTGACAACTTATTATACGAGTCACAATTGGTTAGAGGGGGAAACAATGGTTTGGGAACACCAGGTATCAACTAGCAAGCAGAGGGACCTTTAATAAGTAGTGGGACGGTGTGGCTACCATGTGTAATGACCAACCAAAGTAGGCATGTGTCACTGACCATGACCAAAGAATGTCACTGTGTGTGGTCAACTTTGACATTTCACAATACGAGTCACAAATTCTCAGAGGGGGTAACAATGGTTCGGAAACACTAACTATCAACTAGAAAGCACAAAGAACTTCAGTACATAGTCACGGCGTGGCAACCATGTACAGTGAAAAACCAAATTGGGCATATGCCACTGACCATGACCAAAAGAATTTCAGTGTGTGGTCAACGTTGAAAACTCATAACACGAGTCACAAATGGTCAGAGGGGGAAACAATGGGTTGGGAACACTAGTTATCAACTAGAAAATACAAATACCTTCAACAAGTAGTGGCACGGTGTGGATAGCGTGCACAGTGACCGACCAAAGGATGAATACGTCACTGATTTTGACCAAAGAAGTCCACTCTCTGTGGTCAACATTCACAACTCATAACACGAGTCACAAATCGTCACAGGGAGAGACAATGGCTTGGGAACCCTATGCAACGACTATAAAGGACAAAGAACTTCAATACGTAGTGGAACGGTGTGGCTAGTATGCACATAGACCAACCAAACTAGGCATATGTCACGGACCATGACCAAAGAATTTCACTATGGGTGGTCAACGTTCACAACTCATAACCCGAGTCACAAATGGTCAGAGGGGGAAACAATGGTTTTGGAGTATTAGTTTTTAACTAGCAAGTACAACGGCCTTCAATAAGTAGTAGCACAGTGTGGCTACCATGTACAATGACCGAACAAAGTAGGCATCTGTACTGCCTTTTACCAAAGAAATCCGCTGTGTGTGGTCAACGTTGACAACTCATAATACGAGTCACAAATGGTTAAAGGGGGAAACAATGGTTTGGGAACACCAGGTATCAACTAGCCAGGACAGGGACCTGCAATAAGTAGTGGCACGGTGGGGCTACCATGTATAATGACCAACCAAAGTAGGCATGTGTCACTGACCATGACCAAAGAATGTCACTATGTGTGGTCAACTTTGACAACTCATAACATGAGTCACAAATGGTCAGAGAGGGAAAAAATGGTTTGTGAAAACTAGTTATCAATTAGAAAGTACAAAGTCCTTCAGTATCTAGTGGCACAGTGTGGCTACCATGCATAGTGACCAACAAAAGTATGCATATGTCACTGACCATGACCGAAGAATTTTACTTCATATGGTCAACGTTGACAACTCACAACAAACGTCACTGATAGTCAGAGGGAGTAACAATGGTTTAGGAACACTGGCTATCAACTAGAAAGCACAAAGACCTTCAGTAGGTAGTTACATGGCATGGAAACCATGTATGGTGACAAACCAAAGTATGCATATGCCACTAACCATGACTAAAAGAATTTCAAAGTTTGTGGTCAACGTTGAAAACTCATAACACGAGTGACAAATGGTCAGAGGGAGAGACAATGGTTTGGGAACCATACGTGTTGACTAGAAAGGACAAAAAACATTGATACGTAGTGCCAGTGTGTGGCTACTATGCATACCGAACAACCACACTAGGCATATGTCACTGACCATGACCAAAGTATTTCAGTATGGGTGGTCAACGTTCACAACCCATAACACGAGTCACAAATGGTCAAAGGGGAAAACAATGGTTTTGGATTATTAGTTTACAACTAGCAAGTACAACAACCTTTAATAAGTAGTAGCACGGTGTGGGTACCATGCACACTGACCAACCAAAGTAGGCATACGTACTGCCTTTGACCAAAGAAATCTGCTATGTGTGATCAACGTTGACAACTCATAAACCAAGTCAAAAATGGTTAGAGGGAGAAACAATGGTTTGGGAACACCAGGTATAAACTGACAAGCACAAAAGAGCTTTAATAAGTTGTGACACGGTGTGGCTACCATGTACAATGATCAACCCAAGTAGGCATGTGTCACTGACCATGGCCAAAGACTGTCACTATGTGTGGTCAACTTTGGCAACTCATAACATGAGTCACAAATGGTCAGAGGGTGAAAAAATGGTTCGTGAATACTAGTTATTGATTAGAAAGTACAAAGACCTTCAATATGTAGTGGCACAGTGTGGCTACCATGCACAGTGACCAACCAAAGTATGCATATGGCACTGACCATGACCAAAGATTTTCACTGCATGTGGTCAATGTTGACAACTCACAACAAGGGTTACATGTAGTCAAAGGGGGTAACAATGGTTTGGGAACACTGGCTATCAACTAGAAAGCACAAAGACCTTCAGTACGTAGTGACACAGCGTGGCAACCATGTACAGTGACAAACCAAAGTAGGCATATGCCACTAATCATGTCCAAAAGAATTTTCCAGTGTGTGGTCAACGTTGAAAACTCATAACACAATTCACAAATGGTCAGAGGAGGAAACAATGGGTTTGGAACACTAATTATCAACTAGCAAGTATAAATACCTGCAACAAGTAGAGGCACGGTGTGGATAGCGTGCACAGTGACCAGCCAAAGGATGCATACCTTACTGACTATGACCAAAGAAGTCCACTATGTGTGGTCAACATTGACAACTCATAACACGAGTCACAGATGGTCAGAGGGAGAGACAATGGTTTAGGGATCCCATGTGTTGACTAGAAAGGACAAAGAAATTCAATACATAGTGGCACGGTGTGGCTCCTATGCACAGCAAACAACCAAAGT
Source organism: Penium margaritaceum (assembly GCA_023375785.1). Classification (NCBI taxonomy): domain Eukaryota; kingdom Viridiplantae; phylum Streptophyta; class Zygnematophyceae; order Desmidiales; family Peniaceae; genus Penium; species Penium margaritaceum. The sequence goes on from SZWC01004129.1 coordinate 54,876, forward strand.
AGGCATATGTCACTGACCATGACTAATGAATTTCAGTATGGGTGGTCAAGGTTCACAACCCATCACACGAGTCACTAATTTTCAGAGGGGGAAACAATGGTTTTGGAATACGATGACCTTCAATAAGTAGCATAGTGGGGCTACCATGCACAATGACCCACCAAAGTAGGCATATGTACTGCCCTTAACCAAAGAAACCCGCTATGTGTGGTCAACGTTGACATCTCTGAATACGAGTCACAAATGGTCAGGGGGGGAAACAATGGGTTGGAACACCAGGTATCAACTAGCAAGCACAGGGACCTTTGATATGTAGTGGCACGGTGTGGCTCCCATGAAAAATGATCAACCAAAGTAGGCACGTGTCACTGACCATGACCAAAGAATGTCACTATGTGTCACTAACTTTGACAACTCACAACACAAGTCACAAATGGTCAGAGGGGGAAACAATGGTTTAAGAATTCTAGTTATCAATTAGCAAGTACAAAAACCTTCAATATGTAGTGGCACAGTGTGGCTACCATGCACAGTGACCAACCAAAGTATGCATATGTCACTGACCATGACCAAAGAATTTCACTTCAAGTGGTCAACGTTGACAACTCACAACAAAAGTCACTGTGTTAGACTGGGTCACAATGGTTCAGGAACACTGGCTATCAACTAGAAATCACAAAGACCTTCATTACGTAGTAACATGGCGTGGCAAACATGTACAGTGACAATCCAAAGTAGGCATATGCCAATATACATTACCAAAAGAATTTCACAGTGTGTGGTCAACGTTGAAAACTCATAACACGAGTCACAAATGGTCAGAGGAAGAAACAATGGGTTGCGAACACTAGTTATCAACTAGCAAGTAAAAAGACCTTCAACAAGTAGTGGCACGGTGTGGCTAGCGTGCACAGTGACCAACCAAAAGATGCATACCTCACTGACTATGACCAAAGAACTCCATTGTTTGCGGTCAACATTGACAATTCATAACACGAGTCACAAATGGTCAGAGGGAGAGAAAATGGTTTGGGAACTCTATGTATCAACTAGAAGGGAAAAAGAACTTCAACACGTAGTGGCATGGTGTGGCTACTATGCACACCAACCAACCAAACTAGGCATATATCACTCACCATGACCAAAGACTTTCAGTATGGGCGGTCAACGTTCACAACCCATAACACGAGTCACAAATGGTCAGAGGGGCAAACAATGGTTTTGGAATATTGGTTTTCAACTAGCAAGTATAAAGACCTTCAATTATTTGAAGCACAGTGTGGATATCATGCACAATGACCGACCAAAGTAGGCATATGTACTGCCTTTGACCAAAGAAATCCGCTGTGTGTGGTCAACATTGACAACTCATAATACGAGTCACAGATGGTGAGGGGGGAAAACAATGGTTTCGAAACACCAGGTATCAACTAGCACATACAAAGACCTTCAATATGTGGTGGCAGACTGTGGCTACCATGCACAGTGACCAACCAAAGCATGCATATGTCACTAATTATGACCAAAGAGTTTCAGTTTATTTAGTCAACGTTGACAACTCACAGCAGGTCACAGATAGTAAGAGGGTGTAACAATGGTTTGGGAACACTGGCTATCAACTAGAAAGCACATAGACTTTCAGTACGTAGTGACACGGTGTGGCTACCATGTACAGTGACAAACCAAAGTAGGCATATGCCACCAACCATGACCAAAAGAATTTCAAAGTGTGTGGTCAACGTTGAAAACTCATAACACAAGTCACAAATGGTCAGAGGGGGAAACAATGGGTTGGGAATACTAGTTATCAACTAGCAAGTACAATGACGTTCAACAAGTAGTGGCACTGTGTGGCCAACCAAAGGATACATACATCACTGACTATGACCGAAGTGGTCCACTATGTGTGGTCAACATTGACAACTCATAACACGAGTCAGGAATGGTCACAGGGAGAGAAAATGGTTTGGGAATCCTATGTATGGTTTTGGAAAGGACAAAGACCTTCAATACGTAGTGGTACGGTGTGGCTACTATGCACACCGGACAACCAAACTAGGCAAATGTCACTGACCATGACCACAGAATTTCAGTATGGGTGGTCAATGTTCACAACCCATAACACGAGTCACAAATGGTCAGAGGGGGAAAAAATGGTTTCAGAATATTAGTTTTCAACTAGCAAGTACAACAACATTCAATATGTAGTGGCACAGTGTGGCTACCATTCACAGTCACCAACCAAAGTATGCATATGTCAGTGACCATGACCAAAGAATTTCACTTGACTTGGTCAGCATTTACAACTCACAACAAGAGTCACTGATAGTAAGAGGGGGTAGCAATGGTCTGGGAACACTGCGTATCAACTAGAAAGCACAAAGACCTTCAGTACGTAGTGACACGGTGTGGCAACCATGTACAGTGACAAACCAAAGTAGGCATATGCTACAAACCATAAGCAAAAGGATTTCAGAGTGTGTGGTGAACGTTGGAAACTCATAACACGAGTCACAAATGGTTAGAGGGGGAAACAATGGGTTGGGAATACTAGTTATCAACTAGAACGTACAAATACCTTCAAAACGTAGTGGCTTGGTGTGGCTAGCGTGCACAGTGACCAACAAAACGGTGCATACGTCACTGACTATGACCAAAGAAGTCCACTATGTGTTGTCAACATTAACAAATCATAACACGAGTCACAAATGGTCAGAGGGAGATACAATGGTTTGAAAACTGTATGTATCAAATAGAAAGGACAATGAACTTCATTACGTAGTGGCACGGTGTGGCTACTATGCACACCAAACAACCAAACTAGGCATATGTCACTGACCATGACCAAAGAATTTCAGTATGGGTGGTCAAAAATCAGAGCTCATAACACGAATCACAAATGGTCAAAGGGGAAGCAATGGTTTCAGAATATTTGTTTTCAACTATCAAGTACAACGGCCTTCAATATGTAATAGCATGGTGTGGCTATCATGCACAATGACCAACCACAGTAGGCATATGTACTGCCTTTGACTAAAGACATCCCCTATGTGTGGTCAACGTTGACAACTCATAATACGAGTCACGAATGGTCACAAGGGGAAACAATGGTTTGGGAGCACCAGGTATCAACTAGCAAGCACCAGGACCTTCAATAAGTAGTGGCACGGTGTGGCTGCCATATACAATGACCAACCACAGTAGGCATGTGTCACTGACCATGACCAAAGAATGTCACTTTGTGTGGTCAACTTTGAAAACTCATAACACGAGTCACAAATGGTCAGAGGGGGAAACAATGGTTTGTGAATAATCATTGTCGATTAGCAAGTACAAAGACATTTAATATGTAGTGGCACAGTGTGGCTACCGTGCACAGTGACCAACCAAAGAATGCATATGTCACTGACCATGACCAAAGAATTTCAATTCATGTGGTCAATATTGACAACTCACAACAAGAGTAACAGATAGTCAGAGGGGGTAACAATGGTTCGGGAACACTAATTATCAAGTAGAAAGCAAAATGCCCTTCAGTACGTAGGGACACGGTGTGGCAACCATGTACACTGACAAACCAAAGTAGGCATATGCCACTAACCATGACCAAAACAATTTCACAGTGTGCGGTCAACGTTGAAAACTCATAACATGAGTCACAAATGGTCAGAGGGGGAAACAATGGGTTGGGAATACTAGTTATCGACTAGAACGTACAAAGACCTTCAACAAGTAGTGGCACAGTGTGATTAGCGTGCAGAGTGACCAACCAAAGGATGCATACATCACTGACTCTGACCAAAGAAGTCCACTATTTGCGAGCAACATTGACAACTCATAACACGAGTCACAAATGGTCTGAGGGAGACAATGGTTTGGGATCCCTATGTTTTGATTGGAAAGGACAAAGAACTTCAATACGTAGTGGCACGGTGTTGCTACTATGCACATCAAACAACCAAACTATGCATATGTCAGTGGCCATGACCAGAGAATTTCAGTAAGGGTGGTCAACATTCACAACCCATAAAAGGAGTTAAAAATGGCCAGAGGGGGAAACAATGGTTTCGGAATATTAGTTTTCACCTAGCAAGTACAATGACCTTCAATAAGTAGTAGCATGTTGTGGCTACCATGCACAATGACCGACAAAAGTAGACATATATACTGCCTTTGACCAAAGAAATCCGCTGTGTGTGGTCAACATTGACAACTCATAATACGAGTCACAAATGGTCAGAGGTGGAAGCAATGGTTGGGGAACACCAAGTATCAACTAGTAAGCACAGGGACCTTCAATAAGTAGTAGCACGGTGTGGCTACCATGTACAATGACCAACCAAAGTAGGCATGTGTCATTGACCATGACCAAAGAATGTCACTATGTGTGGTCAACTTTGGCAACTCATAACATGAGTCACAAATGGTCAGAGGGGGAAACAATGGTTTTTGAATACTAGTTATCGATTACCAAGTAGAAAGAACTTCAATATGTAGTGGCAGAGTGTGGCTACCATGCACAGTGACAAACCAAAGCATGCATATGTCACTGACCATGACCAAAGAGTTTCAGTTCATGTGGTCAAGGTTGACAACTCACAACAAGAGTAACAGATAGTCAGAGGGGGGAACAATGGTTCACGATCACAAATCATCAACTAGAAAGCACAATGACCTTCAGTACATAGTGGCACGGCGTGGCAACCATGTACAGTGACAAACCAAAGCAGGCATATGCCACTAACCATGACCAAAAGAATTTCAGAGTGTGTGGTCAATGTTGAAAACTCATAACACGAGTCACAAATGGTCTGAGGGAGAAACAATAGGTTGGGAATACTAGTTATTGACTAGAAAGTAAAAATACCTTCAGCAGTAGTGGCACGGTGTGATAAGCGTGCTCAGTGACCAACCAAAGGATGCATACGTTGCTGACTATGACCAAAGAAGTCCACTTTTTGTAGTCAACACTGACAACTCATAACATGAGTCACATATGGTCAGAGGGAGAGACAATGGTTTGGGAACCCTATGTTTTGACTAGAAAGGACAAAGAACTTCAGTACGTAGTGGCACGGTGTGGCTAATTTGCACACCGAACAACCAAACTAGGCATATGTGAGTGATCATGACCAAAGAATTTCGGTATGGGTGGTCAACATTCACAACCCATAACACGAGTCACAAATGGTCAGAGCGGGAAACAATGGTTTCAAAATATTCGTTTTCAACTAGCAAGTACAACGACCTTCAGTAAGTAGTAGCATGGTGTGGCTACCATGCACAATGACCGACCAAAGTAGGCATATGTACTACCTTTTACCAAAGAAATCCGCTGTGTGTGGTCAACGGTGACAAATCATAATACGAGTCACAAATGGTCAGAGGGAGAAACAATGGTCTGGGAACACTTGGTATCAACTAGCAAGCACAGGGACCTTCAATTAGTAGTGGCACAGTGTGGCTACCATGTACAATGACCAACCAAAGTATGCATGTGTCACTGACCATGACCAAAGAATGTCACTATGTGTGGTTAGCTTTGACAACTCTTAACACAAGTAACAAATGGTTAGAGGGGGAAACAATGGTTTTTGAATACTAGTTATCAATTACCAAGTACAAAGACCTTCAATATGTAGTGGCACAGTGTGGCTACCATGCACAGTGACCAACCAAAGTACGCATATGTCACAGACCATGACCAAATAATTTCATTTCATGTGGTCAACGTTGACAACTCACAACAAGAGTCACAGATAGTCAGAGCGGGTAACAATGGTTTGGAAATACTCGCTATCAATTAGAAAGCACAAAGACATTCAGTACGTAGTGACAGTGCGTGACAACCATGAACAGTGACAAACCAAGGTAGGCACATGCCACTTCCCATGACCAAAATGATTTCACTGTGTGTGGTCAACGTTGAAAACTCATAACATGAGTCACAAATGGTCAGAGGGGGAAGCAATGGGTTGAGAACACTAGTTATGAACTACCAAGTACAAAGACCTTCAGCAAGTAGTGGCAAGGTGTGGCTAGCATGCACAGGGACCAACCAAAGGATGCATACGGCACAGACTATGACCAAAGAAGTCCACTATGTGTGGTCAACATAGACAACACATAACATGAGTCACAAATGGTCAAAGGGTGAGACAATGGGATGAGAACCCTATGTATGGACTAGAAAGGACAAAGAACTTCAATACATAGTGGCATGGTGTGGCTACTATGCACACCGAAGAACCAAACTAGGCATATGTCACTGCCCATGACCAACGATTTTGAGTATGGGTGGTCAACGTTCACAACCCATAACACGAATTACAAATGGTCAGAGGGGGTAAACAATGGTTTCGGAATATTAGTTTTCAACTAGCTAGTACAACGAACTGCAATAAGTAGTAGCAGGGTGTGGCTACCATGCACAATGACTGACCAAAGTAGGCATATGTACTGTCTTTCACAAAATCCGCAGTGTGTGGTCAATGTTGACAACTCATAATACGAGTGACAAATGGTCAGAGGGGCAACCAATGATTTGGGAACACCAGGTATCAACTAGCAAGGACAGGGACCTTGAATAAGTAGTGGCACGGTGTGGCTACCATGTACAATGTTCAACCAAAGTAGGCATGTGTCACTGACCATGACCAAAAGAATGTCGTTATGTGTGGTCAACTTTGACAACTCATAACATGATTCACAAATGGTCAGAGGGGGAAACAATGCTTTGGGACGACCAGGTATCAACTAGCAAGCACAGGGACCTTTAATAAGTAGAGGCACGGTGTGGCTACCATGGAGAGTGACCAACCAAAGCATGCATATGTCACTGACAAGCGGTTGCGAGTGGTTGCGAGTTGTTGCAAGTGGTTGTGAGTTGTTGTGAGTGGTTGTGAGTGGTTGCAAATGGTTGCAAGTGGTTTCGAGTGGTTGCAAGTGGTTGTGAGAGGTTGCGAGTGGTTTTGAGTGGTTGCGAGTGGTTACGAGTGGTTGCGAGTGGTTGCGAGTGGTTGGAAGTGGTTGTGAGTGGTTGTAAGTGGTTGCAAGTGGTTCCGAGTGGTAGTGTGTGGTTGCGAGTGGTTACGCATAGTTGTGAGTGGTTGCGAATGGTTCTGAGAGGTTGCGAGTGGTTGCAAGTGGTTGCAAGTTGTTGCGAGTGGTTGCGAGTGGTTGCGAGTGGTTATGAGTGGTTGCGAGTGGCTGCGAGTGGAGGTGAGTGGTTGGGAGTGGTTTTAAGTAGTTGCGAGTGGTTGCCAGTGGTTGCGAGTGGTGTTGAGTGGTTGCGAGTGGTTGCGAGTGGTTGCGAGTGGTCGCGAGTGGTTGCGAGTGGTTGCAAGTGGTTGCGAGTGGCTGGGAGTGGTTGCGAGTGGTTGGGAGTGGTTGCGAGTGCTTGCGAGTGGTTGCGAGTGGTCGGGAGTGGTTGCGAGTGGTTGCGAGTGGTTGCGAGTGGTCGCGAGTGGTTGCGAGTGGTTGCAAGTGGTTGCGAGTGGTTGCGAGTGGTTGCGAGTGGTTGCGAGTGGTTGTGAGTGGTTGCAAGTGGTTGCGAGTGGTTGTGAGTGGTTGCGAGTGGTTGTGAGTGGTTACGAGTTGTTGCGAGTGGTTGCAAGTGGTTGTGAGTGGTTGCGTGTGGTTGCGAGTGGTTATGAGTGACAGCAGAATGCAATAAGTGACGATAGCAAGAGCAGAAGAAGGTAATAGCAACTGTTGCGCGCAGGCAGGTCAAATAAGTGATGCAAGCAGAGAGGTGTGTGCAGTATCGAGAAGTTAGGTGCAAAGCTTCAAGAGAGACGAGATGCCAGAGTTGCAAGCTAGGCAAGAGTGTGAGAGAGAATTGTGATGTTGAGGCAGGTTAAGGAGAGTAAGTGCTGAGCAAAACATGACGAAGCGAAGGGCGGTGAGCTGAGAGTGGTTGGCGAAGGCAAAAGGATTGAGAGGGTGGCAGAGCGAGAGCACGGCAGTGAAACCGCGGAACCAAAGGGAACAGCATGGGCAGAACTGTTCTTGTTGAACTCAAAAAAATGAAAGTCCTTGGAAATATACAGCAGAACAGGACAAGACAGCGCACCAATGGCTACTTTCCGCTAGCCGGACGCGGGTGACATGTGTCACTTTATTCGAGGATGACTTGACACACGGGACTCAACGGTCAGACGCTCAAAGAGCTGTTAGGTCAAGGTCGTCGGGTCTCGGACCTGAACCGTTATTGAGAGGGAATAACTCTTGTCAGAGTCGGAGATTTCCAACAGACCCCATGAGTTTGACAAGAGCAATGGCAATACCGCTCCCAGTCAGCGGAAAGTTGACCATTGCAGTAATCAAGCAGACCCTTCAACATGGCGTGGAGGTCATCGGGGTGAGCCGATACTAGGTGATGCAGGTCTCTGTCCATGAAGCGCCGCAGCTAGGTTCTGAGGCCATAGTCAAGGCTGCTCTGCTTTCTGGTCATTTCAGCTGGGGAACATTTCTTGCCGAGATACTTGGGTCTTCCAAGGAGGGCATTTGTAGCTGCAAATCCACAAACAAGCCCTGCACAGAGAAGAATGTAGATTTGTCTCTGCCACTCCTTGATGTTCCTTTCTTGTTTGTAGATGATCTCGGCAGCTTGTCCTTGTGTAACCGCTGCAGGAGCGTGGGAGGGTGAAATAGATGCGTCTGCCACTGGCTCTTCTACCTCTTCTTCTCTCAATTCCACCAGGACAATTATGAGGTAGGGTCTGGAGTTGTGCTCTTTGGGCAGAGGCGGACGATTGGGATTGTCTTGGCATGTGAGGGTGATCCATCGGAACTTCTATGCCTCCTGTTGTAGACTAAACCAGAGTTCTGGTCCATTTCTGGCAGTTTCGCGCAGATGATGGAAGGACATATCCATGAGGTTAAAGAGATGGCCCCAGATCAGGAGGAAGGTCACATGATAGAGATGTGGAGGATGCTGGGGAGTACATTGATGCTCATAGGCGCCGAGGAGGAAGTGAGACACTCGATGTTCATGGATGAAGATGGTGCTGTAACGATCAGTATGGTATGTGACCAGCTGTAGACGTTGCTTCCATCTTCCTCTATAGTTGGGCAGGTGTGCCAAGAGTTGGCCATGGATGTGATTGGGTAGAGATGCAGAAGGAGCAGAACAGGTTGATGCTGAGGACACTGCCAGTTTATGCAGGAGTGATACTCTGGGCGCAGGGGTGGAACCACATGCGCTACGGAAATTTTGGCGTGGGCGCAGGTCGTCCCGATCCAAGCAATGTGACTGGGCGGGTCTGTGCACCGAGGAGATGGTGAAAACAGATAATGGCAGAGAGCTGCGGTGGAGAAGTGGGCGCAGGGGCGAAACCACGTGCACTGCTGCAATAGAGGGATAGAATGCAGAAAGGGCAAGGCGAGAGCCAATGCGCCGCAAGAAATCTGCTACCGGCGTGGGTGTAAGTAGCTGCAAAACGGGCAGCCAGCTCGTGCAAGACCTTCTGCTGTCCACAGATGCTGATGATGAGCAAGCAGAAGCTGATGACATAGGAGTGGGCGTAGGGGCGAACCACGTGCGCTGCGGAAGTTTTTGGCGTGGGCGCATGTCATCGCGGAGTGGGCGATGCGACCTGGTGGATCCTTGTGCCGTGCGGAGGATGATGAAGCAAAAGAGTTGATAAAGGCAGAGGCGGCTGATGGCTGAGCGGGCACAGGGGCAGAATTGCGTGCGCTGCAGATGCTGATGAAGAAGACTGGTGAGGAGGCGGCTTGGATGATGACAGGACAATGCTGATGACGAAGGACGAGTCGGAGAGGGCAGATGAGGTTGAGATGAGGAGAACGGCTGGAGGAGGCAAACTGAAGATGCAGCTGAGGTGTGAAGGTCAGAAAGGAGGAAGGCCAATGATGATGATGAGGGAGTGGTAGAGGCAGTAGATTGAGGCCGCGGAAGGCGGAGGATGGCGAGGTAGGAGGTGGTGTGGGCAAGGCAAGCACTTGTTCTATTTGTCAGGAGAGTGACGTCTTGTTCCCTAGTTGGCTCGAAGCATGAGCAGGAACACTGGTGGTGTCCGATATCGTGGTAGCAAGAGGAAGCCGGTTGCAGTAGATGGAGTCGTGTGGAAAGCAAAGACATTGGTCCGCTGATGGGAGGAGAGGACGGCTTGTTCCCCAGTTGGCTCACACTGGGAGCAGGAAGATTGGCTGTGTTTGATGTCCTCATAGCGGGAGTTACATTGCTGCTGCTAACGACACGAGGAGGCAGTGCAAGGATGCGGCTCAAGATTGTGAGTGCAAACAAGGTGAAGAGGATGGGGCAAAGGAAGAAGATGAGGCTGAGGAAAGGAAATGAGAAAGACAAATGTGCTTGCAGAGGCTGAGATAATGAGAGGCAGCGGGCGGTGAGCAGCAGGAAGCTTAAAGGAAGTTGATGGCAAGAGGCGGCTCGGGAGCTGCTTGCGGCTGTTGTAGACTACAAATCACCAATTGTTGGCCACGGGCGCAAAATGGGCACAGGGTTTCCTCACGATGGCACAACGTTTCTTCAGCGCGAGGAACACTCCAAGCGATACTGCTGATTTCAGCTATCGTCAAAGTGAAGAGACGCGATGTGGCGGTGGCAGCGACGGAGGACTACAGATCCGTGAAGAGAAGCATTGGTGGCAGCAGAGCGATGACTTGGTCACGGGGTACCAGGTACTGTCGTCTGATGCTCTGATACCATGTCAGCAGAATGCAATGAGTGCGGCAGCAGGATCAGCAGCAGGTAGAAGCAACTATTGCGTGCAGGCAGGTCAAAGAAGTGATGCAAGCACAGAGGTGTGGGCAGTCCCAAGAAGTTAGGGGCAAAGCTTCAAGAGAGACAAGACGCCAGAGTTGCAAGGTAGGCAGAAGTCCAAGAGAGAATTGTGATGGCGAGGTAGATGAAGGAGTGGTTACAAGTGGTTGCAAATGGCTGCAAGTGGTTGCGAGTGGTTTCGAGTGGTTGCGAGTGGTTGCGAGTGGTTGCGAGTGGTTGTGAGATGTTATAAGTGGTTACAAGTGGTTTCGAGTGGTTGCGAATGGTTGCGAGTGGTTAGAAGTTGTTGCGAGTGCTTGCGAGTGGTTGCGAGTGGTTGCAAGTGGTTACGAGTCATTACGAGTGGTTGCTAGTGGTTGCATGTGATTGCCTGTGGTTGCGAATGGTTACAAGTGGTTGCAAGTGGTTTCCAGTGGTTGCGAGTGGTTGTGAGTGGTTGCGATTGGTTACGAGTGGTTGCGACTGGTTGCGAGTGGATGGGAGTGGTTGCGAGTGGTTGTGAGTGGTTGCACGTGGTTGCGCGTGGTTGCGAGTGGTTGCAAGTGGCCGCAAGTGGTTGCGAGTGGGTTTGTGTGGTTGCGAGTGATTGCGAGTGATTGCGAGCGGTTGCAAGTGGTTGCAAGTGGTTGCGGATGGTTGCAAGTGGTTGCGAGTGGTTGCCACTGGTTGCGAGTGGCTGCGAGTGGTTGGAAGTGGTTGCGAGTGTTTGCGAATGGTTGCAAGTGGTTGCAATCGATTGCAAGTGGTTTCAAGTGGTTGTGAGAGGTTTTGAGTGGTTGCCAGTGGTTGCGAGTGATTGCGAGTTATTACAAGTGGTTGTGAGTGGTTGCCAATGGTTGTGAGTGGTTGCCAGTGGTTGCGAGTGGCTACGAGTGGTTGCGAGTGGTTGCGAGTGGTTGCGAGTGGTTGTGAGTGGTTGCGAGTGGTTGCGAGTGGTTGCAAGTGGTTG
>SZWC01004129.1:76022-93514 GCA_023375785.1 Penium margaritaceum
GCTCCACCATGGCGACAAACTCCTGCAACTTTTCTCTGACCTCTCCCTTTGCTTTGAGGAAGAAGATCCACACCTTGCGGCTGTGGTCATCTATGAAGGTCAGAAAATACTTGCTACCACCATTTGACGCCGTGCGAAAGGGTCCGCACACGTCGGTGTGAATGAGGTCAAGGGCTGATTCTGCGCGGCGACCATTGCGCTCAAAGCGCGTTCGCTTGGTCTTGCCTTGGAGGCAAGGTTCACACAGGCTGCCACATCCAACCGCATCCTTCTTGCAACCATCCATGCCACGGACCAGCTGTTGTTGCTGGATGACTTGGAGTGTGCTGTTTGCCACATGCCCAAAGCGTCTATGCCACAGATCAGCGTCTTCGTCTTTTGCGGCAGAGGATGCTTTTTCAGTTTTCGTTGGTGTGCTCTCCTGCGTGGGTGTCGAGACCACTGCCTCCGCTGCACCCGCATGGCCCTCCTTTTCCGAGCTCTTTGCTGCCGTTGTCTGCAGTACGTAGAGTCCGTCAACCCGTGGAACCTGTGCCACGAGATCTTTGTTGGCGTAGAGGACCTTGATGTCTTCGTTCCTGGCGATGACCGCCTTCTTCTGCGTGAACACCACCGTCATGTCGTTGTCCGTTATTTTTGACACGGACAGAAGGTTTGCCGCAAAGGAGGGCATGTAGACCACGTCACGTAGCCGTAGATCCTTCTCCGCACCATTGAGGCTGATGCTCACCAGCTTGTCACCCACGCCCTTTGCGTTCACGACACTACCGTTTGCGCATCTGAACCGCCGATCGGTGGGGCCGATGGAAACAAATCCAGCCTGGTCGTTGCTGGAGTGATGATCGGTGCCGGAGTCAAGCCCAAAAGCTCCTGGCCTGAGCAGCGCCGCTCCTTTTTCTGGAGGCGTGCTCTGTGCCATCATGTTGGTAGCTTCTTTGCCACCCTTTTTGCTCCCTTTGTTCCCACCGCTTCCGCTGTCTTCCTTCTTTGGCGACCTGCACTCTCTTGCCCAGTGCCCAGGTTTGCCGCAGTTGTGGCAGTTACCCTGTCGCTTGGGAGCCCTGCCGCCATTGTTGCCTCCGCCACCACCGCTTCCGCTGCTGCCTTTCTGACCAGAGGCTGACCCATTGCTCCCGCGGCCACCGTAGCGTGCGGCATAGGCTGAGAAATTAGCCTCACTTCCGCTGCGGCGCATGGCCTCGTTTCGCACGTACTCAGACACTGCCGTGTACGTCAGGTCGTCCTCCTTCCAGCCACCCATGACGGTGATCATCGGGCTCCAGCTCTCCGGTAGCGCCATGAGGAGAATCATGGCTTGCATGTTCTCGTCAAGGTCCCAGTTCATCTGGCGAGCCTCGCCAAGGAGTCCTTCAAACTCCTGTAGGAAATCGGGGATTGATTCGCCCTCATTCACCCGCATGCTGATCAGCCGTTGTAGGATGAATAATCTGTTCGCAAGGGAGGTGGATTGGTGCACGCGCTTGAGCTTGTGGTAAGCTTCGGAAGCCAGCATGTACCCGGCAATGATGGGAACATACTTCTTAGCAATCGCGTTGCTGAGGAATGACATGGCAATGTCATTTCGATCCATCCATGCCTCATGCCCGGATGTGCCTTCCGCGGGAACCTGCTCCTCTCCCTTCAGTAGTTTGATGAAGCCGCGCACTTTCATCGCCAGCTCGAACTGCCATCTCCAAAGGGGGGAAGTCAATCCCCTCAAAAATGGGGATTCCTCCCAAGGGTCCAAGACCTTGCGGCAGTGACATAGCACTCACATTTGCTCCAGTGGTCTGCCCTGTGGTAGCCACTGTTGAGTTTGAGGACTGCCCTGCGGCAGTCCCCACTCCTCCTGATGGGTCAACCATTTTTGTTGCCCTTATCTGCTTCCCACGTCTCTGCTGCGTTGAGGCCGATGTAGGCTGATGTTAGCTGATGTCTGCTACCGGTTTTAGGATGCAGATCCGTTGCTTACCCCTTCAGCCGATGTTCACCTGCAGACAGAGAAGATATCTACACCAACACACCCAGGGTCTTGCCACCAAGGGCAGAGCTTGTCCTGGTTGGGACTCAAGGGTCGTGCCTCCAAGGGCAGAGCTTTTCCTTGGTCCCTGTGTGCTGAGTGCAGACCAAGCCGTTGAAGTTGATGAAGCTGATGGAGCTGATGGAGCTGATGGAGCCGGCGTGCGCACCTGGAGAGAGCGTACCAGAGTTGAGCTAAGCGTGCCTTACAACTGGTCAGTGTGGGCCCATAACCCTTTGTCAACCGGCCTGAGGCAAACGGACTAGAAAACAGGGCCGACACAATAGCACCTGCCGTCCGCTTCTAGCATTTCAGCCAGGAGAAGATATCACCCTCAGGATCACGGTTCCACACTGAGCAATTCCTAGGCAATCACTTGCTAGCAACTGTGTCCACTTAACACTTGGTCACTTTCGCGCGAGGTGCTAGTCAAAGACTAACTCCTGGGGCTTAGACCAACCAGTGTCTTCTTTATACTGTTCCTTAGTTGGACAACTCTGTGAGGAGCATCTAAGGCCAGATTGTGTAATTAGAATGAGGAATGAGCCTGGTACATATAGTCCTAGGCCTGGCTTCTAAGGTGTGTGGGTAGTGACACTTTTGGGGTGGTCACTCCACACCACCTCACCAGTCCGCCAATTGGCGCATCCACTGACCGCCAAGTGGCGCACTCTCCTCATGCATGGAGAAATGTCTAAGAAACTTCCCGTGTACTAGAAGGTCAAAAAACCTCCTGCGCACATCAAGGCTCGATCGCAGGACCTGTTGTCCCTAAGTCAAACATGCTATCCGTTGCGCTACACTTCTGGTGTCTCGCTTGGACTTGCACCACGAACAAGGTTTGGGGGACTTACTCCAAGGGAGCAGTGCATGCCCAACCTGTCCTTCAACCCATAGCAGTGGCCATGGGGCATAGAAGAACAACAGCAAGTGGTTGCATGTAGTTAGGAGTGGTTTTGAGTGGTTGCGAGTCGTTGCGAGTGGTTGCGAGTGGCTGTGAGTGGTGGTGAGTGGCTGTGAGTGGTTGCAAGTGGTTACGAGTGGTTGCAAGTGGTTGCGAGTGGTTATAACTGGTTATAAGTGGTTGCAGGTTGTTCTGAGTGGTTGCAATTGGTTGTGAGTTGTTGTAAGTGGCTGTGAGTGATTACGAGTGGCTGCGAGTGGTTGCAAGTGGTTGCGAGCGGTTCTGAGTGGTTGCAAATGGTCGTGGGTTGTTGCGCATGGTTACGATTGGTTGTGAGTGGTTGCGCGTCGTTGCAAGTGGTTGTGAGTGGTTGTTAGTGGGTATGAGTGGTTGTGAGAGCTTGCAAGTGGTTGTGAGTCGTTGAGAGTGGTTGTGAGTGGTAGGGAGTGGTTCCGGGTGCTTTCGAGTGGTTTTGAGTGGTTGCGAGTAGTTGCGAGTGGTTGCAAGTGGTTACGAGTGGTTGCAAGTGGTTGTGAGTGGTTGCAAGTTTTTGCAAGTGGTAGCGAGTGGTGGCAAGTGGTTGCGAGTGGTTGTGAGTGGTTGCGAGTAGTTGCAAGTGGTTGCAAGGGGTTGTGAGTGGTTGTGAGTGGTTGCGAGTGGTTGCAAGTGGTTGCAAGTGTGTGGGAGTGGTTGCGAATGGTTACAAGTGGTTGCAAGTGGTTACGAGTGGTTGCGGGTGGTTGCAAGTGGTTGCAAGTGTGTGGGAGTGGTTGCGAATGGTTACAAGTGGTTGCAAGTGGTTACGAGTGGTTGCGGGTGGTTGCAAGTGGTTGCAAGTGGTTGTGAGTGGTTGTGAGTGGTTGTAAGTGGTTGGGAGTGGTTGCTAGTGGTAACAAGTGGTTGCCAGTGGTTATGAGTGGTTGCGAGTGATTGCGAGTTGTTGCGAGAGGTTACGAGTAGTTGCAAGTGGTTTTGAGTCGTTGCAAGTGGTTGTCAGTGGTTGCGAGTGGTTACAAGTGGTTGCAAGTGGTTACGAGTGGTTGGGAGATATTGTGAGTAGTTGCGAGTGGTTGCGAGTGGTTGTGAGTGGTTGTAAGTGGTTGCGATTGGTTCGGAATGGTTGCAAGTGGTTGCGAGAAGTTGCGAGTGGTTACGCATGGTTGGGAGTGGTTGCAAGTGGTTGCAGGTGGTTGCAAGTGGTTGCAAGTGGTTGCAAGTGGTTGCGAGTGGTTGCGAGTTGTTGCGTATGCTTACGAGTGGTTGCGAGTGGTTGCGAGTGGTTGCGAGTGGTTGGGAGTGGTTGCATGGGGTTGCGAGTGGTTGCAAGTGATTGCGAGTGGTTGGAAGTGGTTGGGAGTGGTTGCGAGTTTTTGCGAGTGGTTGCGAGTAGTTGCGAGTGATTGCAAGTGGTTGGGTGTGGATGTGAGTGGTTTTGAGTGGTTGCAAGTGGTTGGGAGTTGTTGCAAGTGGTTACGAGTAGTTGTAAGTGGTTGCTAGTGGTTGCGAGTGGTTGCAAGTGGTTGAAAATGGTTGCGAGTGGTTATGAATGGTCGCAAGTGCTTCCAAGTGGTTGCGAGTGGTTGTGAGTGGTTACGAGTGGTTGCGAGTGGTTACGAGTGGCTGCAAGTGGTTGCGAGTGGTTGCGAGTGGTTGCGAGTGGTTGCGAGTGGTTGCAAGAGGTAACAAGTGGTTGTGAGTGGTTGCAAGTGGTTGCGAGTGATTGCAAGTGGTTACGAGTGGTTGTGAGTGGTTGTGAGTCGTTGCAAGTGGTTGCGAGTGATTGCAAGTGGTTGCGAGTGGTTGTGAGTGGTTGCGAGTGGTTGCGAGTGGTTTGGAAGTGGTTGCGAGTGGTTGCGAATCGTTTCGAGTGGTTGCGAGTGGTTGCGAGTTGTTGGGAGTGTTTGCGAGTGGCTGGGAGTGGTTGCGAGTGGTTGCGAATGGTTGCTAGTGGTTGCGAGTGATTGCAAGTGGTTACGAGTGGTTGTGAGTGGTTTTGAGTCGTTGCAAGTGGTTGCGAGTGATTGCAAGTGATTGCAAGTGGTTGTGAGTGTTTGCCAATGGTTGTGAGTGGTTGCAAGTTGTTGCGAGTGGCTACGAGCGGTTGCGAGTGGTTGCAAGTGGTTGCGAGTGGTTGGAAGTGGTTGCGAGTGGCTGTGAGTGGTTACGAGTGGTTGCGAATGGTTGCGAGTGGTTGTGATTGGTTGCAAGTGGTTGCGAGGGGTTGCAAGTGGTTGCGAGTGGTTGTGAGTGGTTGCGAGTCGCTTCCACTGGTTGCGAGTGGTTGCGAGTGGTTACGAGTGGTTGCGAGTGGTTGCGAGTGGTTGCGAGTGGTGGTGAGTGGTTATAAGTTGTTTCAAGTGGTTGCGAGTGGTTGTAAATGGTTGCAAGTGGTTGTAAGTGGTTGCAAGTGGTTGTGAGTGGTTTTGAGTGGTTGCGAGTGGTTGTAATTGACTGTGAGTGGTTACGAGTGGTTGCGAGTGGTTACAAGTAGTTTTGAGCGGTTGCAAGTGGTTGTGAGTGGTTGCGAGTGGTTAAGATTGGTACGAGTGGTTGCGAGTGGTTGCAAGTGGTTGTGAGTGGTTGTATGTGGTTACGAGTGGTTTTGAGTGCTTGCAAGTAGTTGTGAGTGGGTGTGAGTGGTTGCAAGTGGCTGTGAGTGGTTGTGAGATGTTGGGAGTGGTTCCAAGTGGTTGCGAGTAGTTGCATGTGGTTGTGAGTGGTTGCATGTGGTTGCGAGTGGTTGCCAGTGGTTGTGAGTGGTTTCCAGTGGTTGCAATTGGTTTCGAGTGATTGCGAGTGGTTGGGAGTGGTTGTGAGTAGTTGTGAGTGGTGATGAGTGGTTGCGAGTGGCTACAAGTGATTGGGAGTGGTTACGAGTGGTTATGAGTGGTAACGAGTGGTTGCGAGTGGTTGCAAGTGGTTGCCAGTTGTTGGGAGTGGTTGGGAGTGGTTTTCGCATTGTTGTGAATGGTTACAAGTGGTTGCGAGTTGTTGTGAGTGGTTGCGAGTTGTTGCAAGTGGTTGCGAGTGGTTGCGATTGGTCGCAAGTGGCTGAGAGTGGTTGGGAGTGGTTGCGCGTGGTTGTGAGTGGTTGGAAGTGACTGCGAGTGGTTGCGTGTGGTTTTGTGTGGTTGCTAGTGGTCGCAGTGGTCGCGAGTGGTTACAAGTGGGTGCGTGTGGTTGCGAATGGTTGCGAGTGGTTGCGAGCGGTTGCGAGTGATTAGGAGTTGCTACGAGTTGATGCGAGTGGTTGCAAGTGGTTGCTAGTGGTTGTGACTGGTTTTGAGGGGTTGCGAGTGGTTGGGAGTGATTGCGAGTGATTGCAAGTGGTTGCGAGTGGTTGCCAATGGACATGTGTGGTTGCAAGTGGTTGCAAGTGGCTGCAAGTGGTTGCAAGTGGTTGCGAGTTGTTCCGAGTGGTTACAAGTGGTTGCGAGTGGTTGCAAGTGGTTGCGAGTGGTTGCGAGTGGTTGCAAGTGGTTGCAAGTAGTTGTTTGTGGTTGTGAGTGGCTGCGAGTCGTTGCAAGTGGTTGCGAGTGGTTGCGAGTTGTTGTGAGTGGTGGTGAGTGGTTTTGAGTGGTTGCAAGTGGTTATAAGTGGTTGTAATTGGCTGGGAGTGGTTGCGAGTGGTTGCGAGTGGTTGTAAGTGGTTCGGAGTGGTTGCGAGTGGTTGGGAGTGGTTGCGAGTGGTTGCGAGCGGTTGTGAGTGGTTGCAAATGGTTATGAGCGGTTGTGAGTGGTTACGATTAGTTGCGAGTAGTTGTGAGTGGTTGCAAGTGGTTGTGAGCAGTTGTGATTGCTTAGGAGTGGTTGCGAGTGCTTGCAAGTTGTTGTGAATGGTTGGGAGAAGATGGGAGTGGCTGCGGATGCTTGCGAGTGGTTGTGAGTGGTTGCGAGTGGTTGCGAGTGGTTCCAAGTGGTTACGAGTTGTTGAAAGTGGTTGTGACTGGTTTCAAGTTGTTGCGAGAGGTTGCGAGTGGCTGCAAGTGGTTGCGAGTGGTTGCGAGTTGTTGCGAATAGTTGCAAGTGGTTGCGAGTGGTTGCGAGTGGTTGGGAGTTGTTGCAAGTGTTTGGGAGTGGTTGCGAGTGGTTACAGGTGGTTGCGAGTGCTTACGAGTGGTTGCGATTGGTTGCAAGTGGTTGCGAGTGGTTGCGAGTGGTTGTGAGAGGTTGTGAGTGGTTGGGGGTGGTTGCGAGTGGTTTTGAGTGGTTGCAAGTGGTTACGAGTGGTTGCGAGTGGTTGCGAGTGGTTGGGAGTGGTTGCAAGTGGTTTTGAGGATTGCAAGTGGTTGTGAGTGGTTGCGAGTGGTTACGATCGGTTGTGAGTGGTTACAAGTGGTTGCGAGTGGTTCTGAGTGGTTGCGAGTGGTTGCGAGTGGTTGCGAGAGGTTGTGAGCGGTTGCGAGTGGTTGCGAGTGGTTGCGAGTGGGTGCGAGTGGTTGCGAGTGGTAGCAAGTGGTTGCGAGTGGTTGCAAGTGGTTGCGAGTGGCTATAAGTGGTTGCAAGTGGTTGTGAGTGGTTGCGAATGGTTCCGAGTGGTTATAAGTGGTTGCGAGTGGTTACAAGTTGTTGCGAGTGGTTGCGAGTGGTTGCGAGTGGTTGTGAGAGGTTGTGAGCGGTTGCGAGTTGTTGCGAGTGGTTGCGAGTGGTTGCGAGTAGGTGCGAGTGGTTCCGAGTGGTAGCAAGTGGTTGCGAGTGGTTGCAAGTGGTTGCGAGTGGTTGCAAGTGGTTTCGAGTAGTTCCAAGTGGTTGTGAGTGGTTGCGAGTGGTTACGAGTGGTTGCGAGTGGTTACGAGTGGTTGCGAGTGGTTGCAAGTGGTTGCAAGGTGTTGCGAGTAGTTGTGAGATGTGGTGAGTGGTTGAGAGTGGTTGCAAGTGGTTGTGAGTGGTTGTTAGTAGTTGCGGGTGGTTTTAAGTGGTTGCGAGTGGTTGCCCCTGGTGACAAGTGGTTGCGAGAGGTTGTAAGTGGTTGCGGGTGGTTGCAGGTGGTTGCGAGTGGTTGTGAGTTGTTGCGAGTGGTTTTGAGTGGCTGCAAATAGTTGTGGGTGGTTGCGAGTGGTTACGATTGGTTGCGAGTGGTTGCGAGTGGTTGCAAGTGGACGTGAGAGGATGTGAGTGGTTGCGAGTGGTTGCGAGTGCTTGCAAGTGGTTTTGAGTGGTTGTGAGTGGTTGCGAGTGGTTGCAGGTGCTTGTGAGTGGTTGTGTGTGGTTGCAAGTGGTTGTGAATGGTTGCAAGTGGTTGCAAGTGGTTGTGAGTGGTTTGAAGTTGCGAGTGGTTGCGAGTGGTTTCAAGTGGTTGCGAGTGGTTGCGAGTGGTAGCTAGTAGTTTCAAGTGGTTGTTTTCAGGATGAGATCCGCGTGGTGCGGTTCCAACGTTTGTCTGATCGCCTCTAGTGATTCACGTCTACTGTTTTGGGCGAATATGAGACTAAGCGTGAGCTTTTTGGTCGCCTCACGCTATGTGAGCAGGAATTTAGAGACAGTCAGTTTGCGAAGGGAATAACGTCCTTTTTCATAGTTTCTTGAACATAGACATAGTCACAACATTTATAGGGCTAGTCATGAGCTCTCCAACGCACCAAACCGCGCTTGATTCAGCCAAGCGTAGCTCAAGTTTTGCTTGCCGAAGCGCAGGTCTCACCCACCACAGAAGCTTGACGCCTCCAGTCGCCGTGGCGCCTTCATTCACGTGGGAAGCGCCTTTCCCAAGGCGCATGTTCCATTGCACATGGTGTGGGGGTCCCCTACACTGTTTCCACACAACCTACCCACTTTTGGGTCGTGTTTGGTGATGGGGTGTGATGAGGTTCGAAACCTGTCCGCGGACCTGCAGTCAGAATTTTGATTAAGTCCCCGAGTAACAAAACGTACTTCTGAGTTTCGGACGCCGAGCCAGATTTTTGGCTAAGTCCCTCAGTAACAACCTGCACTTCTGGATCCGGTGGATGATCCACCGGATCAGGTGGATCATCCACCGGACGCCTCGGCAGGCCTATCGGAGCATTTTCTGCACATGGTGTTTTTGTTACTCGGTCCGGTCGATTATCGACCGGATTTCGAGTCGCAGCCGGCTCCCAGAGCCGCTGCGCATACCCCAACTTTGGAAAGCCATATCTCCCTCGATACTTCTCCTATTCCGGCAAAACAACTTTTACCAGATTCAGCGACTCGACAACTTTCAGGGGCAATCCTCTGTTTTAGGATTCAAGCAAATGTCAAGTTGCCAGATCCGCCGGAGTGGAGTTTGCATTTTCTGGCGGCTCGTCAGCACCTCCCGGCGCCGCACTTGGGCATGCGGAGGGGCAATGTTTCAACAGTTGCAAGTGGTTGTGAGTGATTGCGAGTGGTTTCAAGTGGTTGCAAGTGCTTTGGAGTGGTGGCGAGTGGTTACAAGTGGTTGCCAGTGGTTACGAAGGGTTGCCAGTGGTTGCGAGTGGTTCGGAGTGCTTGTGAGTGGTTGTGAGTGGTTCGGAGTGGTTGCGATTGGTTACGAGTGGTTGCAAGTGGTTACGAGTGGTTGCAAGTGGTTGCCAGTAGCTACGAGTGGTTGTGAGTGCTTGCAAGTGGTTTTGAGTGGTTGCAAGTGGTTGTGAGTGGTTGCGAGTGATTATGAGTGGTTTCGAGTGGTTACAGGTGGTTGCGAGGGGTTGCGAGTGGTTGAGAGTGGCTGCGAGTTGTTACGAGTGGTTGTAAGTGGTTGTGATTGGTTCCGAGTGGTTGCGAGTGGTTGCGAGAAGTTGCGTGTGGTTACGCATGGTTGTTAGTGGTTGCAAGTGGATGCGTGTGGTTGCGAGTGGTTGCAACTGGTTGCAACTGGTTGCGAGTGGTTGCGAGTGGTTGCGAGTGGTTACGAGTGGTTGCGAGAGGTTATGAATGGTTGCGAGTGGTTGCAAGTGGCTGCGAGTGGATGCAAGTCATTGCGAGTGGTGGCAAGTGGTTGTGAGTAGTTGCGAGTCGTTGCGAGTGGTTGTGAGTGGTTGCGAGTGGTTGCAAGTGGTTGCGAGTGGTTGCGAATGGTTGCAAGTGGTTGCAAGTGGTTGGGAGTGGTTGTGAGTGGTTAGGAGTGGTTGCAAGTGGTTACGAGTGGCTGCAAGTGGTTGCAAGTGGTTGCGAGTGGTCGCGAGTGGTTGCGAGTGGTTGTAAGTACTTGTGCGTGGTTGCGAGTGGTTGCAAGTGGTTGTGAGTGTTTGGGAGTGGTTTTGTGTGGTTACAAGTGGTTGCGAGTGGGTTGAGTGGTTGCAAGTGGTTAGGAGTGGTTGCGAGTTCTGCGAGTGGTTGGGACTGCTTGCCAGTGGCTGCCAGTAGCTGAGAGTGGTTGGGAGTGGGCGTGAGTGGTTCCGAATGGTTGCTAGTGGTTGCGAGTGATTGCAAGTAGTTTCGAGTGGTTGTGAGTGGCTGCGAGTGGTTTTGAGTGGTTTCCAGTGACTACGAGTGATTGCAAGTGGTTGTGAGTGGTTTCCAATGGTTGACAGTGGTTGCGATTAGTTGCACGTGGCTACGAGTGGTTGCAAGTGGCTACGAGTGGTTAAAAGTGGTTGCGAGTGGTTGCGAGTCGTTGCATGTGGTTGCGAGTAATTGTGAGTGGTTAGGAGTGGTTGCTAGTGGTTGCGAGTGGTTGCGAGTGGTTGCGAGTGGTTGCGAGTGGTGGTGAGTGGTTGTGAGTGGTTGGGAGTGGTTGCGAGTGGTTGCGAGTGGTTAGTGGTTGTGGTGAGTGGTTGTGAATGGTTGGAACTGGTTGCGAGTGGATTTAAGTGGTTGCGAGTGGTTGCGAGTGGTTTCGAGTGGTGGTGAGTGGTTGTGAATGGTTGGAACTGGTTGCGAGTGGATGTAAGTGGTTGCGAGTGGTTGTAAATGGTTGCAAGTGGTTGTGAGTGGTTGCAAGTGGTTGTAAGTTGTTGTGAGTGGTTACAAGGGGTTGTGAGTGGTTGCAAGTGGTTGTGTGTGGTTGCAAGTGGTTGTGAGTCATTGCGAGTGGTTATGAGTGGTTGCCAGTGCTTGCAAGTAGTTGTGAGTGGTTGGGAGTGGTTGCGAGAGGTTGCAAGTGGTTGTCATTGGTTGCGAGTGGATGTGAGTGGTTTCAAGTGGTTGCGAGTGGTTGCAAGTGGTTGTGAGTGGTTGCGAGTGGTTGGCACTG
This sequence comes from Penium margaritaceum, assembly GCA_023375785.1. Classification (NCBI taxonomy): domain Eukaryota; kingdom Viridiplantae; phylum Streptophyta; class Zygnematophyceae; order Desmidiales; family Peniaceae; genus Penium; species Penium margaritaceum. The sequence continues at coordinate 87,081 of SZWC01004129.1, forward strand.
GTTGCGAGTGGTTGCGAGTGGTTGCGAGTGGTTGTGAGTGGTTTCAAGTGGTTGCGAGTGGTTGCAAGTGGTTGTGAGTGGTTGCGAGTGGTTGGCACTGGTTGCGAGTGGTTGCGAGTGGTTGCGAGTGATTGCAAGTAGTTGCGAGTGGTTGCGAGTGGTTTTGAGTGGTTGCGAGTTGTTGCGAGTGGTTGCAAATGGTTGGGAGTGGTTACGAGTGGTTACGAGTGATTGCTAGTAGTTACGAGTGGTTGCGAGTAGTTGCAAGTGGTTGTGAGTGGCTGCGACTGGTTGCGAGTTGTTGTGATTGGTTGCAAGTGGTTACAAGTTGTTGGGAGTGGTTGCGAGAGGTTGCGCATGGTTGCGAGTGGTTCCAAGCGGTTGCGATCGTTGCGAGTGGTTGCAAGTGGTTGCGAGTGGTTGCGAGTGGTTGCTAGTGATTACGAGTGGTTGCGAGTGGTAGGGACTGTTTGTGAGTGGTTGCGAGTGGTTGCGAGTGGTTATGAGTGGTTACGAGTGGTTGCAAGTGGTTGCGAGTGGTTGGGAGTGGTCGCGAGTGGTTATGAGTGTTTGCGGGTAGCTGCGTGTGATTGCGAGTGGATGCAAGTGGTTGGGAGTGGTTGTGAGTGGTTTTGTGTGGCTGCTAGTGGTTGCCAGTGGTTGCAAGTGGTTAGAAGTGGTTGCGAGTGGTTTCGAATGGTTGTGAGTGGTTTCGAGGGGTTGCGAGTGGTTACGAGTGGCTGCGAGTGGATGCGAGTGGTTGGGAGTGGTTGCAAGTGGTTGCGAATGGTTGCGAGTGGTTGCGAGTGGTTGCAAGTGGTTGCAAGTGGTTGTGACTTGTTTTGAGGGGTTGCGAGTGGTTGCAAGTGATTACGAGTGATTGCAAGTGGTAGCAAGTGGTTGCCAATGGTTGTGAGTGGTTGCAAGTAGTTGCAAGTGGTTGCGAATGGTTGCGAGTCATTCCAAGTGGTTTAGTGGTTACGAGTGGCTTCGAGTGGTTGCGAGTGGTTGGGATTTGTTGCAAGTAGTTGTGAGTGGTTGTGAGTGGTTGTAAGTCCTTGCGAGTGGTTGCGAGTGGTTGCGAGTGGTTGTGAGTTGTGGTGAGTGGTTGTGAGTGGTTATAAGTGGTTGCAAGTGGTTGTGAGTGATTCTAAGTGGTTGCGAGTGGTTCCCAGTCGTTGTAAGTGGTTGCAAGTGGTTTCGAGTGGTTGCGAGTGGTTGCGAGTGGTTGCGAGCGGTTGTGAGTGGTTGCAAATGGTTTTGAGTGGTTGCAAGTTGTTACGATTGGTTGCGAGTGGTTGTGAGTGGTTGCAAGTGGTCGTGAGCGGTTGTGAATGGTTGAGAGTGGTTGCGAGTGCTTGCAAGTGGTTGTAAGGGGTTGTGAGTGGTTGCAAGTGGTTTCGGGTGCTTGTGAGTGGTTCCGAGTGGTTGCGAGTGATTGTGAGTGGTTGCGAGTGGTTGCATGTGGTTGTGAGTGGTTGGAGGTTGTTGCGTGTGGTTGCCAGTGGTTGGAAATGATTGCGAGTGGTTGCGAGTGGTTGCGAGTAGTTGCATGTGGTTGCGAGTGGTTGCGAGTGGTTGTGAGTGGTTACAAGTGGTTACGAGTGGTTGCGAGTGGTTGCAAGTGTTTGGGAGTGGGTGCAAGTTGTTACAAGTGGTTGCGAGAGGTTACGAGTGGTTGCCAGTGGTTGCGAGCGGTTGCGAGTGGTTGTGAGTGGTAGTGAGTGGTTGGGAGTGGTTGAGAATGATTAGGAGAGGTTACAAGTGGGTAGGAGTGGTTGCAAGTGGTTGCGAGAGGTCGCGAGTGGTTGCGAGTGATTGAGAGTGCTTGGAATTGGTTTTGTGTGGTTCCAAGTGGTTGTGAGTGGTTGCGAGTGGTTACGAGTGGTTGCGAGTGAGTACGTGTGGTTGCGAGTGGTTGCAAGTGGTTGAGAGTTGTTGCGAGTAATTGTAAGTGGTTGCGATTGGTTGCGAGTGGTTGCGAGTGCTTGCATGTGGTTGCGAGAGGTTACGCATGGTTGTGAGTGGTTGCAACTAGTTGCAACTGGTTGTGATTGGTTGCAAGTGCTTGCAAGTGGTTGCGAGTGATAGCAAGTGGTTGTGAGTGGTTCTGAGTGGTTGCGAGTGATTACGAGTGGTTGCGAGTGGCTACGAGTGGTTGCGAGTGGTTGGGAGTGGTTGCAAGTGGTTCCAAGTGGTTGCAAGTGTTTGCGAGTGGTTGCAAGTGGTTGTGAGGGGTTGCAAGTCCTTGCGAGTGGTTGCAAGTGGTTGTGAGCAATTGCGAGTGGTTGCGAGTTGTGGTGAGTGGTTGTGAGTGGTTGCAAGTGGTTGCGAGTGGTTGCAAGTGGTTGAGAGTGGTTGTAAGTGGTTGCTAGTGGTTGCGAGTGCCTGCGAGTGGTTGCTAGAGGTTGCTAGTGGTTGCGAGTGGTTGCGAGTGGTTGCGAGTGCTTGTGAGTGGTTGCAAATGGTTGTGAGTAGTTGTGAGTGGTTACGATTGGTTGGGAGTGGTTGCGAGTGGTTGCGAGTAGTTGCGAGTGGTTACGAGTGGTTGCGAGTGGTTACGAGTGGTTGCGAGTGGTTACGAGTGGTTGCGAGTGGTTACGAGTGGTTGCGAGTGGTTACGAGTGGTTGCGAGTGGTTACGAGTGGTTGCGAGTGGTTACGAGTGGTTGCGAGTGGTTACGAGTGGTTGCGAGTGGTTACGAGTGGTTGCGAGTGGTTACGAGTGGTTGCGAGTGGTTACGAGTGGTTGCGAGTGGTTACGAGTGGTTGCGAGTGGTTACGAGTGGTTGCGAGTGGTTACGAGTGGTTGCGAGTGGTTACGAGTGGTTGCGAGTGGTTACGAGTGGTTGCGAGTGGTTACGAGTGGTTGCGAGTGGTTACGAGTGGTTGCGAGTGGTTACGAGTGGTTGCGAGTGGTTACGAGTGGTTGCGAGTGGTTACGAGTGGTTGCGAGTGGTTACGAGTGGTTGCGAGTGGTTGCGAGTGGTTACAAGTGGTTGCGAGTGGTTACGAGTGGTTGCGAGTGGTTGCAAGTGGTTGCGAGTTGTTGCGAGTGGTTGCGAGAGGTTGTGAGTGGTTGTGAGTGGTTGGGAGTGGTTGCCAGTGGTTACGAGTAGTTGTGAGTGGTTGGGAGTGGTTGAGCGTGGTTGCGAGTGGTTGCAAGTAGTTTCAAGTGGTTGCAAGTGGTTTTGTGTGGTTGCGAGTGGTTGCGAGTGGTTGCAAGTGGTTGCGACTTGTTGCGAGTGGATGCACGTGGTTAGGAGTGGTTGTGAGCGGTTGTGAGTGCTTGCGAGTTGTTGTAAGTGGTTGTGAGTAGTTGCAAGTGGTTGCGAGTGGTTGCGAGTGGTTGCGAGCGGTTGCGAGTGGTTGCAAGTGGTTGCGAGTGGTTGCTAGTGGTCGCGAGTAGTCACAAGTGCTTGCGAGTGGTTGAGAATGGTTGTGAGTGGTTTTGAGTGGCTGCGAGTGGTTGGGAGTGGTTGCAAGTGGTTGTGAGAGGTTGGGAGTGGTTTTTTGTGGTTGCAAGTGGTTGTGAGTGGGTGCGAGTACTTGTGTATGGTTGAGAGTGGTTGCGAGTGGTGGCAAGTGGTTGCGAGTGGTTGCGAGTGGTTGTGAGTGGTTGCAAGTGGTTGAGAGTGGTTGCGAGTGGTTGTGAGTGGTTGCAAGTGGTTGGGAGTAGTTACGATTGGTTGCGAGTGGTTGCAAGTGCTCGAGTGGTTATAAGTGGTTGCGATTGGTTGCGAGTGGACCAAGTGATTGCGAGTGGTTGCGAGTGGTTGCAAGTGGCTGCGAGTGGTTCTGAGTGGTTGCAAGTGCGAGTGGTTGCCAGCGATTGCGATTGGTTGTGAGTGGTTGCGAGTGGTTGTGAGTGGTTGCAAGTGGTTGCGAATGGTTGCAAGTACTTGCGAGTGGTTGCGGGTGGTTGTGAGTGGTTTCGAGTGGTTGCGAGTGGTAGCAAGTTGTTAGGAGTAATTGCGGGTGGTTACGAGTGGTTGCGAGTGCTTGCAAGTTGTTGTGAGTGGTTGCGTGCGGTAGTGAGTGGTTGTGAGTGGTTGCAATTGGTTGCGAGTTATTGGGAGTGGTTACGAGTGGTTGCGCATGGTTGGGAGTGGTTGCAAGTGGTTGTAAATTGTTACGAGTGGTTGCGATTGATTGCAAGTGGTTGCGAGTGGTTGCGAGTGGTTGCAAGTGATTGCCATTGGTTGCGAGTGGTTGCGAGTGGTTGTGAGTGGTTGTGAGTGGTTGGGAGTGGTTGTGAGTGGTTTCGAGTGGTTGCGAGGTGTTGCGAGTGGTTGCAAGTGGTTGCGAGTGGTTGCGAGTGGTTGCGAGTGGTCGCAATTGGTTCTGAGTGGTTGCAAGTGGTTGCGAGTGGTTGCGAGTGGTTATGAGTGATTGCGAGTAGTTACGAGTGGTTGCGAGTGGTTGCGAGTGGTTGCGAGCGGTTGCGAGTTGTTGCGAGTGGTTGCAAGTGGTTGCGAGTGGTTGCGAGTGGTTATGAGTGATTGCGAGTAGTTACGAGTGGTTGCGAGTGGTTGCGAGTGGTTGCGAGTAGTTGCAAGTGGTTGTGAGTGGTTGCGAGTGGTTGTAAGTGGTTGCGAGTGGTTGCGAGTGGTTGCGAGTGGTTGCGAGTGGTTGTGAGCGGTTGCGAGTGGTTGTGAGTGGCTGCAAGTGGTTGCAAGTGGTAGCGAGTAGTCACGAGTGGTTGCGACAGGTTGCAAGTGCTCGGAGCGGTTGCAAGCTGTTGCGATTGGTTGCGAGTGGTGCAAGTGATCGCGAGTGCTTGCGAGTGGTTGCAAGTGGCTGCGAGTGGTTCCAAGTGGTTGCAAGTGCGAGTGGTTGCTGGTGGTTGCGAGTGGATTTGAGTGGTTGCGAGTGATTGCGATTGGTTGCGAGTGGTTGCGAGTTGTTGTGAGTGGTTGCAAGTGGGTGTGAGTGGTTGTGAGTGGTTACGAGTTGTTGCGATTGGTTGTGAGTGGTAGCGAGTGGTTGCAATTGGTTGCGAGTGGTTGCAAGCGGTTGCGAGTGGTTGTGAGTGATTGCGGCTGGTTGCGAGTGGTTGCGAGAAGTTGTAAGTGGTGGAGAGTGGTTGTGAGTGGTTGTGAGTGCTTGCGAGTCGTTATAGGTGGTTTTGAGTGATTGCAAGTGGTTGTGAGTGGTTGCGAGCGGTTGTGACTGTTTGTGAGTGGTTGCGCGTGGTTGCGATTGGTTATGAGTGGTTACGAGTGGTTGCAAGTGGTTGCAAGTGGTTGGGAGTGGTCGCGAGTGGTTGTTTGTGTCTGCGGGTAGTTGCGCGTGGTTGCAATGGATGCAAGTGTTTGGGAGTGCTTGTGAGTGGTTTTGTGTGGCTGCAAGTGGTTGCCAGTGGTTGCAAGTGGTTACAAGTGGTTGAGAGTGGTTGAGAATGGTTGCGATTGGTTGCGAGGGGTTGCGAGTTGTTACGAGTGGCTGCGAGTGGATACGAGTGGTTGCGAGTGGTTGCAAGTGGTTGCGAATGGTTACGACTGGTTGCAAGTGGTTGCAAGTGGTTGCGAGTGGTTGCGAGTGATTGCAACTATTGCAAGTGGTAGCAAGTGGTTGCAAATGGTTGTGAGTGGTTGCAAGTAGTTGCAAGTGGCTGTGAGTGGTTGCAAGTGGTTGAAAATGGTTGGGAGTCATTGCAAGTTGTTTACTGGTTACGAGTGGCTTCGAGTGGTTGCGAGTGGTTGTGAGTGGTTGCAAGTAGTTACAAGTGGTTGTGAGTGGTTGTGAGTCCTTGCGAGTGGTTGCGAGTGGTTGCGAGTGGTTGCGAGTGGTTATGAGTTGTGGTGAGTAGTTGTGAGTGGTTGCAAGTGGTTGCGAGTGATTACAAGTCCTTGCAAACGGTTACAAGTGGTTGCAAGTAGTTGCGAGTGGTTCCCAGTGGTTCTAAGTGGTTGCAAGTGGTTGCGAGTGCTTGCGAGTGCTTGCGAGCGGTTGTGAGTGGTTGCAAATGGTTTTCAGTGGTTGCGACTGGTTACGATTGGTTGCGAGTGGTTGTGAGTGGTTGCAAGTGGTCGTGAGCGGTTGTGAGTGGTTGAGAGTGGTTGCGAGTGCTTGCAAGTGGTTGTGAGGGGTTGTGAGTGGTTGCAAGTGGTTGCGGATGCTTGCGAGTGGTTGTGAGTGGTTGGGAGTGATTGCGAGTGGTTGCGAGTGGTTGCATATGGTTGTGAGTGGTTGCAAGTTGTTGCAAATGTTGCCAGTGGTTGAAAGTGATTGCGAGTGGTTGCAAGTGGTTGCGAGTAGTTGCATGTGGTTGCGAGTGGTTGTGAGTGGTTGTGAGTGGTTGCGAGTGGTTACGAGTGGTTGCGAGTGGTTGCAAGTGTTTGGGAGAGGTTGCGAGTGGTTACAAGTGGTTGCGAGGATGTTACAAGTGGTTGCCAGTGGTTGCGAGTGGTTGCGAGTGGTTGTGAGTGGTTG
>SZWC01004129.1:94405-110881 GCA_023375785.1 Penium margaritaceum
GTGGTTGCGAGTGGTTGCGAGTGGTTGCAAGTGGTTCCGACTGGTTGCGAGTGGTTGCAAGTGGTTAGGAGTGGTTGTGAGTGGTTGTGAGTGCTTGCGAGTTGTTGTGAGTGGTTGTGAGTAGTTGCAAGTGGTTCCGAGTGGTTGCGAGTGGTTGCAAGCGGTTGCGAGTGGTTGCGAGTGGTTGTGAGTGGTTGCAAGTGCTCGCGAGTAGTCACGAGTGCTTGCGAGTTGTTGCGAGTGGTTGTGAGTAGTTGTGAGTGGCTGCGAGTGGTTGGGAGTGGTTGCAAGTGGTTGTGAGGGGTTGGGAGTGGTTTTATGTGGGTGCGAGTGGTTGTGAGTGGCTGCGAGTAGTTTTGTATGGTTGCAAGTGGTTGCGAGTGGTGGCAAGTGGTTGCGAGTGGGGTCGAGTGGTTGTGAGTGGTTGCAAGTGGTTGAGAGTGGTTGCGAGTGGTTGTGAGTGGTTGCAAGTGGTTGCGAGTAGTTACGATTGGTTGCGAGTGGTTGCAAGTGTTGCGAGTGGTTATAAGTGGTTGCGATTGGTTGCGAGTGGACCAAGTGATTGCGAGTGGTTGCGAGTGGTTGCAAGTGGCTATGAGTGGTTCCAAGTTGTTGCAAGTGCGAGTGGTTGCCAGTGATTGCGACTGGTTGTGAATGGTTGCGAGTGGTTGCGAGTGGTTGCAAGTGGTTCCAAATAGTTGCAAGTGCTTGCGAGTGGTTGCGGGTGGTTGTGAGTGGTTTCGAGTGGTTGCGAGTGGTTGCAAGTGGTTAGGAGTAATTGCGAGTGGTTACGAGTGGTTGCGAGTGCTTGCAAGTGGTTGTGAGTGGTTGTGTTCGGTAGTGAGTGGTTGTGAGTGGTTGCAATTGGTTGCGAGTTATTGGGAGTGGTCACGAGTGGTTGCGCATGGTTGGGAGTGAGTGCAAGTGGTTGCCAATTGTTGTGAGTGGTTGCGATTGATTACAAGTGGTTGCGAGTGGTTGCGGGTGGTTGCAAGTGATTGCCATTGGTTGCGAGTGGTTATGAGTGGTTGTGAGTGGTTGTGAGTGGTTGGGAGTGGTTGTGAGTGGTTTTGAGTGGTTGCGAGGTGTTGCGAGTGGTTGCAAGTGGTTGCGAGTGGTTGCAAGTGGTTGGGAGTTGTTGCGAGTGGTTGAAAGTGGTTGCGAGTGGTTGTGAGTGGTTGCAAGTATTTTTAATTGGTTGTGAGTGGTTGCGAGTGGTTGCGAGTGGTTGCGAGTTGTTTCGAGTGGTTGCGAGTGGTTCCGAGTGGTTGCGAGTGGTTCCGAGTGGTTGCGAGTGGTTCCGAGTGGTTGCGAGTGGTTCCGAGTGGTTGCGAGTGGTTCCGAGTGGTTGCGAGTGGTTCCGAGTGGTTGCGAGTGGTTCCGAGTGGTTGCGAGTGGTTCCGAGTGGTTGCGAGTGGTTCCGAGTGGTTGCGAGTGGTTCCGAGTGGTTGCGAGTGGTTCCGAGTGGTTGCGAGTGGTTCCGAGTGGTTGCGAGTGGTTCCGAGTGGTTGCGAGTGGTTCCGAGTGGTTGCGAGTGGTTCCGAGTGGTTGCGAGTGGTTCCGAGTGGTTGCGAGTGGTTCCGAGTGGTTGCGAGTGGTTCCGAGTGGTTGCGAGTGGTTCCGAGTGGTTGCGAGTGGTTCCGAGTGGTTGCGAGTGGTTCCGAGTGGTTGCGAGTGGTTCCGAGTGGTTGCGAGTGGTTCCGAGTGGTTGCGAGTGGTTCCGAGTGGTTGCGAGTGGTTCCGAGTGGTTGCGAGTGGTTCCGAGTGGTTGCGAGTGGTTCCGAGTGGTTGCGAGTGGTTCCGAGTGGTTGCGAGTGGTTCCGAGTGGTTGCGAGTGGTTCCGAGTGGTTGCGAGTGGTTCCGAGTGGTTGCGAGTGGTTCCGAGTGGTTGCGAGTGGTTCCGAGTGGTTGCGAGTGGTTCCGAGTGGTTGCGAGTGGTTCCGAGTGGTTGCGAGTGGTTCCGAGTGGTTGCGAGTGGTTCCGAGTGGTTGCGAGTGGTTCCGAGTGGTTGCGAGTGGTTCCGAGTGGTTGCGAGTGGTTCCGAGTGGTTGCGAGTGGTTCCGAGTGGTTGCGAGTGGTTCCGAGTGGTTGCGAGTGGTTCCGAGTGGTTGCGAGTGGTTCCGAGTGGTTGCGAGTGGTTCCGAGTGGTTGCGAGTGGTTCCGAGTGGTTGCGAGTGGTTCCGAGTGGTTGCGAGTGGTTCCGAGTGGTTGCGAGTGGTTCCGAGTGGTTGCGAGTGGTTCCGAGTGGTTGCGAGTGGTTCCGAGTGGTTGCGAGTGGTTCCGAGTGGTTGCGAGTGGTTCCGAGTGGTTGCGAGTGGTTCCGAGTGGTTGCGAGTGGTTCCGAGTGGTTGCGAGTGGTTCCGAGTGGTTGCGAGTGGTTCCGAGTGGTTGCGAGTGGTTCCGAGTGGTTGCGAGTGGTTCCGAGTGGTTGCGAGTGGTTCCGAGTGGTTGCGAGTGGTTCCGAGTGGTTGCGAGTGGTTCCGAGTGGTTGCGAGTGGTTCCGAGTGGTTGCGAGTGGTTCCGAGTGGTTGCGAGTGGTTCCGAGTGGTTGCGAGTGGTTCCGAGTGGTTGCGAGTGGTTCCGAGTGGTTGCGAGTGGTTCCGAGTGGTTGCGAGTGGTTCCGAGTGGTTGCGAGTGGTTCCGAGTGGTTGCGAGTGGTTCCGAGTGGTTGCGAGTGGTTCCGAGTGGTTGCGAGTGGTTCCGAGTGGTTGCGAGTGGTTCCGAGTGGTTGCGAGTGGTTCCGAGTGGTTGCGAGTGGTTCCGAGTGGTTGCGAGTGGTTCCGAGTGGTTGCGAGTGGTTCCGAGTGGTTGCGAGTGGTTCCGAGTGGTTGCGAGTGGTTCCGAGTGGTTGCGAGTGGTTCCGAGTGGTTGCGAGTGGTTCCGAGTGGTTGCGAGTGGTTCCGAGTGGTTGCGAGTGGTTCCGAGTGGTTGCGAGTGGTTCCGAGTGGTTGCGAGTGGTTCCGAGTGGTTGCGAGTGGTTCCGAGTGGTTGCGAGTGGTTCCGAGTGGTTGCGAGTGGTTCCGAGTGGTTGCGAGTGGTTCCGAGTGGTTGCGAGTGGTTCCGAGTGGTTGCGAGTGGTTCCGAGTGGTTGCGAGTGGTTCCGAGTGGTTGCGAGTGGTTCCGAGTGGTTGCGAGTGGTTCCGAGTGGTTGCGAGTGGTTCCGAGTGGTTGCGAGTGGTTCCGAGTGGTTGCGAGTGGTTCCGAGTGGTTGCGAGTGGTTCCGAGTGGTTGCGAGTGGTTCCGAGTGGTTGCGAGTGGTTCCGAGTGGTTGCGAGTGGTTCCGAGTGGTTGCGAGTGGTTCCGAGTGGTTGCGAGTGGTTCCGAGTGGTTGCGAGTGGTTCCGAGTGGTTGCGAGTGGTTCCGAGTGGTTGCGAGTGGTTCCGAGTGGTTGCGAGTGGTTCCGAGTGGTTGCGAGTGGTTCCGAGTGGTTGCGAGTGGTTCCGAGTGGTTGCGAGTGGTTCCGAGTGGTTGCGAGTGGTTCCGAGTGGTTGCGAGTGGTTCCGAGTGGTTGCGAGTGGTTCCGAGTGGTTGCGAGTGGTTCCGAGTGGTTGCGAGTGGTTCCGAGTGGTTGCGAGTGGTTCCGAGTGGTTGCGAGTGGTTCCGAGTGGTTGCGAGTGGTTCCGAGTGGTTGCGAGTGGTTCCGAGTGGTTGCGAGTGGTTCCGAGTGGTTGCGAGTGGTTCCGAGTGGTTGCGAGTGGTTCCGAGTGGTTGCGAGTGGTTCCGAGTGGTTGCGAGTGGTTCCGAGTGGTTGCGAGTGGTTCCGAGTGGTTGCGAGTGGTTCCGAGTGGTTGCGAGTGGTTCCGAGTGGTTGCGAGTGGTTCCGAGTGGTTGCGAGTGGTTCCGAGTGGTTGCGAGTGGTTCCGAGTGGTTGCGAGTGGTTCCGAGTGGTTGCGAGTGGTTCCGAGTGGTTGCGAGTGGTTCCGAGTGGTTGCGAGTGGTTCCGAGTGGTTGCGAGTGGTTCCGAGTGGTTGCGAGTGGTTCCGAGTGGTTGCGAGTGGTTCCGAGTGGTTGCGAGTGGTTCCGAGTGGTTGCGAGTGGTTCCGAGTGGTTGCGAGTGGTTCCGAGTGGTTGCGAGTGGTTCCGAGTGGTTGCGAGTGGTTCCGAGTGGTTGCGAGTGGTTCCGAGTGGTTGCGAGTGGTTCCGAGTGGTTGCGAGTGGTTCCGAGTGGTTGCGAGTGGTTCCGAGTGGTTGCGAGTGGTTCCGAGTGGTTGCGAGTGGTTCCGAGTGGTTGCGAGTGGTTCCGAGTGGTTGCGAGTGGTTCCGAGTGGTTGCGAGTGGTTCCGAGTGGTTGCGAGTGGTTCCGAGTGGTTGCGAGTGGTTCCGAGTGGTTGCGAGTGGTTCCGAGTGGTTGCGAGTGGTTCCGAGTGGTTGCGAGTGGTTCCGAGTGGTTGCGAGTGGTTCCGAGTGGTTGCGAGTGGTTCCGAGTGGTTGCGAGTGGTTCCGAGTGGTTGCGAGTGGTTCCGAGTGGTTGCGAGTGGTTCCGAGTGGTTGCGAGTGGTTCCGAGTGGTTGCGAGTGGTTCCGAGTGGTTGCGAGTGGTTCCGAGTGGTTGCGAGTGGTTCCGAGTGGTTGCGAGTGGTTCCGAGTGGTTGCGAGTGGTTCCGAGTGGTTGCGAGTGGTTCCGAGTGGTTGCGAGTGGTTCCGAGTGGTTGCGAGTGGTTCCGAGTGGTTGCGAGTGGTTCCGAGTGGTTGCGAGTGGTTCCGAGTGGTTGCGAGTGGTTCCGAGTGGTTGCGAGTGGTTCCGAGTGGTTGCGAGTGGTTCCGAGTGGTTGCGAGTGGTTCCGAGTGGTTGCGAGTGGTTCCGAGTGGTTGCGAGTGGTTCCGAGTGGTTGCGAGTGGTTCCGAGTGGTTGCGAGTGGTTCCGAGTGGTTGCGAGTGGTTCCGAGTGGTTGCGAGTGGTTCCGAGTGGTTGCGAGTGGTTCCGAGTGGTTGCGAGTGGTTCCGAGTGGTTGCGAGTGGTTCCGAGTGGTTGCGAGTGGTTCCGAGTGGTTGCGAGTGGTTCCGAGTGGTTGCGAGTGGTTCCGAGTGGTTGCGAGTGGTTCCGAGTGGTTGCGAGTGGTTCCGAGTGGTTGCGAGTGGTTCCGAGTGGTTGCGAGTGGTTCCGAGTGGTTGCGAGTGGTTCCGAGTGGTTGCGAGTGGTTCCGAGTGGTTGCGAGTGGTTCCGAGTGGTTGCGAGTGGTTCCGAGTGGTTGCGAGTGGTTCCGAGTGGTTGCGAGTGGTTCCGAGTGGTTGCGAGTGGTTCCGAGTGGTTGCGAGTGGTTCCGAGTGGTTGCGAGTGGTTCCGAGTGGTTGCGAGTGGTTCCGAGTGGTTGCGAGTGGTTCCGAGTGGTTGCGAGTGGTTCCGAGTGGTTGTGAGTGGTTGCAAGTGGGTGTGAGTGGTTGTGAGTGGTTGCGAGTTGTTGTGATTGGTTGTGAGTGGTAGTGAGTGGTTGCAAGTGGTTGCGAGTGGTTGCAAGCGGTTGCGAGTGGTTGCGAATGATTGCGACTAGTTGCGAGTGGTTGCGAGAAGTTGCAAGTGGTGGAGAGTGCTTGTGAGTGGTTGTGAGTTCTTGCGAGTGGTTGTAAGTGGTTGTGAGTGATTGCAAGTGGTTGCGAGTGGTTGCGAGTGGTTGCGAGCGGTTGTGAGTGGTTGCGAGTGGTTGCGCTTGGTTGCGAGTTGTTGCAAGTGGTCGCGAGTAGTCACGAGTGCTTGCAAGTGATTGCGAGTGGTTGTGAGTGGTTGCGAGTGGCTGCGAGTGGTTGGGAGTGGTTGCAAGTGATTTTGAGAGGTTGGGAGTGGTTTTGTGTGTGTGCGAGTGGTTGTGAGTGGGTGCGAGTAGTTGCGTATGGTTGCGATTGGTTGCGAGTGGTGGAATGCGGTAACGAGTGGTTACGAGTGGTTGTGAGTGGTTGCAAGCAGTTGCGAGTGGTTGCGAGTGGTTGCAAGTAGTTGCAAGTGGTTGCGAGTAGTTACGAGTGGTTGCGAGTGGTTTCAAGTGCTTACGAGTGGTTGTGAGTGGTTGCGACTAGTTGTGAGTGGTGTAAGTGATTGCGAGTGGTTGTGAGTGGTTGCAAGTGGCTGCGAGTGGTTCCGAGTGGTTGCAAGTGCTAGTGGTTGCCAGTGATTGCGAGTGGCTGTGAGTGGTTGCAAGTGATTGCCTGTGGTTGCCAGTGGTTGCGAGTGGTTGCGCGTGGTTGCGAGTGGTTGCGCGTGGTTGCGAGTGGTTGCGCGTGGTTGCGAGTGGTTGCGCGTGGTTGCGAGTGGTTGCGCGTGGTTGCGAGTGGTTGCGCGTGGTTGCGAGTGGTTGCGCGTGGTTGCGAGTGGTTGCGCGTGGTTGCGAGTGGTTGCGCGTGGTTGCGAGTGGTTGCGCGTGGTTGCGAGTGGTTGCGCGTGGTTGCGAGTGGTTGCGCGTGGTTGCGAGTGGTTGCGGGTGGTTGCGAGTGGTTGTGAAAGGTTCGAGTGGTTGCAAGTGATTGCACGTGGTTGCAAGTGGTTGCGAGTGGTTGCGAGTGGTTACGAGTAGTTACAAGTGGTTGCAAGTGGTTGGGAGTGGTTGCAAGTGGTCACGAATGGTCACGAATGCTTGCGAGTGGTTGTGAGTGGTTGCGAGTGGTTGCGAGTGGTTGAGAGTAGTTGGGAGTGGTTGCAAGTGGTTGTGAGAGGTTGGGAGTGGTTTTTTGTGGTTGCAAGTAGTTGCGAGTGGGTGCGAGTGGTTGCGTATGGTTGTGAGTGAGTACGAGTGGTTGCAAGTGGTTGCAAGTGCTTGCAAGTGGTTGTAAGTGGTGGCGATTGGTTGCGAGGTGCAAGTGATTGCAAGTGGTTGCAAGTGGTTGCAAGTGGCTGGGAGTGGTTCCAAGTGGTTGCAAGTGTGAGTGGTTGCAAGTGGTTGTGAGTGGTTGTGAGTTGTTGCGAGTGGTTACGAGTGGTTGCGAGTGGTTGCGAGCGGTAACAATTGGTTGTGAGTGGTTGCGAGTGGTTGCGAGTGATTGCGAGTGGTTGTGAGTGGTTGCGAGTGGTTGCGAGTGATTGCGAGTGGTTGTGAGTGGTTGCGAGTGGTTGCGAGTGATTGCGAGTGGTTGTGAGTGGTTGCGAGTGGTTGCGAGTGGTTGCAAGTGGTTGTGAGTGGTTCTGAGTGGTTGCAAGTGGTTGCCAGTGGTTGCCAGTGGTTGTGAGTGGTTGCGAGTGGTTGCGAGTGGTTGCGAGTGGTTGCGAGTGGTTGCGAGTGGTTATAAGTTGTTGCAAGTGTTTGCGAGTGGTTACGAGTGGTGGCAAGTGCTTTCAAGTCGTTGCAAGTGATTGCAAGTGGTTGTGAGTGGTTGCGAGTGGTTGCGAGTTATTGCGAGTGGTTGTAAGTGGTTATGAGTGGTTGGAAGTGGTTGTGAGTGGCTGTGAGTGGTACGATTGGTTTGAGTAGTTGCGAGTGGTTGCAAGTGGTTTTGAGTGGTTGTGAGTGGTTGCGAGTGGTTGCGAGTGGTTGCGAGTGGTTGCGAGTGCTTGCAAGTGGTTGTGAGCAATTGTGAGTGGTTGCGAGTGGTTGCAAGTTGTTGCGAGTGGTTGCGAGTGGTTGCGAGTAGTTGCAAGTGGTTGCGAGTGGTTGCAAGTGATTGCAAGTGGTTGCGAGTGGTTGTGAGTGGTTGCGAGTGGTTGCGAGTGGTTGAGAGTGCTTGCAATTGGTTACAAGTGGTTGCGAGTGGTTGCAAATGGTTGCGATTGGTTGCGAGTGGTTGCGAGTGGTTGCAAGTGGTTGCGAGTTGTTGCGAGTGGTTGTGAGTGGTTGCGAGTGGCTGTGATTGGTTGCGAGTGGATACGAGTGATTGCGAGTGGTTGTAAGTATTTGTGAGTGGTGAAGAGTGGTTGCAAGTGCTTCCAAGTCCTTGCAAATGGTTGCAAGTGGTTGCAAGAGGTTGCCAGTGGTTGGGAGTGGTTGCGAGTGGTTGTGAGTCGTTGCGAGTAGTAGCGAGTGGTTGCGAGTGGCTACGAGTGGTTGCGAGTTCTTGCGAGTGGTTGTGAATGGTTGTGAGTGCTTGCGAGTTGTTGTGTATGGTCGCGAGTGGTTGTGAGTGGTTGCAAGTGGTTGCGAGTGGCTGCAATTGGTTGTGAGTGGTTCCAAGTGGTTGTGAGTGGTTGCGGGTGGTTGCAAGTTGTTGGGAGTGGTTGTGAGTGGTCGCGAGTGGTTGCGAGTGGTTGCGAGTGAATGCGAGTGGTTGCGAGTGGTTGGGAGTAGTTGCGAGTGGTTTCAAAGGGTTGTGAGTGGTTGCAAGTGGTTTTGAGTGGTTGTAATGGTTGTGAGTGCTTGCAAGTGGTAGCGAGTGCATGTAAGTGGTTGCAAGTGGTTGCAAATGGTTGCAAGTGGTTGCAAGCGGTTGTGAGTGGTTGAGAGTTGTTGCAAATGGTTGTGAGTGGTTGTGAGTGGTTGCGAATGGTTTCAAGTGGTTGCAAGTGGTTGCAAGGAGTTGCAAGGGGTTGCGTGTGGTTGCGAATGGTTGCGAGAGGTTGTAAATCGGTACAAGTGGTTGCGAGTGGTTGTAAGTGGTTGCGAGTGGTTGCGAATGTTTCCAAGTGTTGCGAGTGCTTGCAAGTGGTTGCGAGTGTTTGCCAGTGGTTGGCATTGGTTGCAAGTGGTTGTGAGTGGTTGCGAGTGGTTGTAAGTGGTTGTGGAAGTTGCAAGTGGTTGCAAGTGGTTGCAAGTTATTGCGAGTGGTTGCAAGAGGTTGTGAGTGGTTTTGAGTGGTTGCGAGTGGTTGCGAGTGGTTACAAGTGGTTCTGAGTGGTTACAAGTTGTTCTGGGTGGTTGTGGGTGGTTAAAGGTGGTTGCTAGTGCTTGCAAATGGTTGTAATTGGTTGTGAGTGGTTGCAAGTGGTTGCTAGTGGTTGTGAGTTGTTGCAAGTGGTTGCGAGTGGTTGCGAGTGGTTGCAAGTGGTTGCAAGTGGTTGAGAGGTTGTGAGTGCTTGCAAGTGGTTGTGAGTGCTTATAAGTGGTTGCGACTGGTTGTGAGTGGTTGTGAGTGGTTACAAGTGGTTTTGAGTGGTTTAGAGTGATTAGTGTGGTTCCGTGGTTGCGAGTGGTTGGGAGTGGTTGCGAGTGGTTGCAAGTGGTTGCAAGTGGCTCTGAGTGATTGTGAATGGTTGCGAGTGGTTGCGTATAGTTGCAAGTGGTTGCAAGTAATTGTGAGTGGTTGCGCGTGGTTGCGAATGCTTGCAAGTGGTTGCACTCAATTGCAAGTGTTTGCGAGTGGTTGCAAGTGGTTGCCAGTGGTTGCAAGTGGTTGCGAGTGGTTGGGAGTGGTTTCCAGTGGTTGCGCGTTATTGCAATTGGTTGCAAGTGGTTGTGAGTGGTTGCGAGTGGTTGCAAGTGGTTGCAAGTGGTTGCAAGTGGCCAAGAGGTTGCACATGGTTGCAAGTGGCGACGAGTGGTTGCGAGTGGTTGCGAGTGGTGGCAAGTGGTTGTGAGTGGTTGTGACTTGTTGCGTGTGGTTGCGTGTGCTTGCAATTGGTTGTGAGTAGTTGTGAGTGGGTGCAAATGGTTGCAAGCGGTTTTGAGTGGTTGCGAGCGATTGTGAGTGGCTGCACGTGGTTGCAAACGGTTGTGAGTGGTTGCGAATGGTTCGAGTGGTCACCAGTGGTTGTGAGTGGTTGTGAGTGCTTGTAAGTGGTTGTGTGTGCTCGCAGATGGTTTCCAGTGGCTACAAGGGGTTTTTAGTGGTTGCATGTCGTTGCGAATGATTGTGAGTGGTTGCAAGTGGTTGCAAGTGGTTGCAAGTGGTTGCAAGTCGTTGCGAGTGGTTGCGAGTGGTTGCAAGTGGTTGTGAGTGGTTGGGACTGGTTGCAAGTGGTTGTGAATGGCTGGGAGTGGTTGCAAGTGGTTGCGAGTGGTTTCGAGTGGTTTCAAATGGTTGTGAATGGATGCAAGTGGTTGCGATTGGTTGCGATTGGTTGAGAGTGGTTGCCAGTGGTTGCGAGTGGTTGCAAGTGGTTGCAAGTTGTAGCAAATGCTTGGAAGTGGTTGTGAGTTGTTTCTAGTGGTTGAGTGGTTGCAAGTGGTTGTGAGTGGTTGCGAGTGGTAACGAGTGGTTGTGATTCATTGCGCTTGGTTGTGAGTGGTTGCGAGTGGTTGCAAGTGGTTGCAAGTGGTTGTGCGTGGTTGTGAGTGGTTGTGAGTGGTTGCGAGTACTTGCAAGTGGTTGTGAGTAGTTGTGAGTTATTGTGAGTGGTTGCAAATGGTTGCGAGTGGTTCCAAGTGGATACGAGTGGTTGCGAGTGGTTGCAAGTGGTTGCAAGTGGTTGTGCGTGGTTGTGAGTGGTTGTGAGTGGTTGCGAGTACTTGCAAGTGGTTGTGAGTAGTTGTGAGTTATTGTGAGTGGTTGCAAATGGTTGCGAGTGGTTCCAAGTGGATACGAGTGGTTGCGAGTGGTTGCAAGTGGTTACAAGTGGTTGTGAGTGGTTGTGAGTGGTTGCAAGTGGTTGCGAGTGGTTGCGAGTGGCTGTGAGTGGTTGCGAGTGGCTGTGAGTGGTTGCGAGTGGATACGAGTGATTGCGAGTAGTTGTAATTGTTTGCGAGTGGTTGCAGGTGCTTGCAAGTGCATGCAAGTTGTTGCAAGTGATTTTAAGTGGTTGCGAGTGCTTGCGAGTGGTTGCGAGTGGTTGTGAGTGGTTGCGAGTAGTTGCGAGTGGTTGCAAGTGGCTGCGAGTGGTTGTGAGTTCTTGCGAGTGGTTTTGAATGGTTGCGAGTGCTTGCGATTTCTCACGAGTGGTTGCGAGTGGTTGTGACTGGTTTCAAATGGTTGCGAGTGGTTGCGATTGGTTGCGAGTGGTTGCAAGTGGTTGCGAGTGGTTTCGGGTGGTTGCAAGTTGTTGGGAGTGGTTGCAAGTGGTTGCGAGTGGTAGTAAGTGGTTGCGTGTGGTTGCGAGTGGTTATGAGTACATGCGAGTGGTTGCAAGTGGTTGTGAGTGTTTGCAAGTGGTTGCGAGTGGTTGTAATGGTTGTGAGTGCTTGCAAGTGGTTACAAGTGCATATAAGTGGTTGCGAGTGGTTGCGAGTGGTTGCGAGTTGTTGCAAGCAGTTGTGAGTGGTTGAGAGTGGTTGCGAGTGGTTGCGAGTGGTTACGAGTGGTTGTGAGTGGTTGTAAAAGGTTGCGAGTGGTTGCGAGTGGTTGCAAGGAGTTGCAAGGGGTTATGTGTGGTTGCGAGTGGTTGCGAGTGGTTGCGAGTGGTTGCGAGTGGTTGCAAGTGGTTGCGAGTGGTTGCGAGTGGTTGCGAGTGGTTACGAGTGGTTGTGAGTGGTTGTAAAAGGTTGCGAGTGGTTGCGAGTGGTTGCAAGGAGTTGCAAGGGGTTATGTGTGGTTGCGAGTGGTTGCGAGTGGTTGCGAGTGGTTGCGAGTGGTTGCAAGTGGTTGCAAGTGGTTGTGAGTGGTTGTGAGTGGTTTGGAGTGGTTGTGAGTGGTTACAAGTGGTTGCGAGCTGTTACAAGTGGTTGCGAATGGTTGTGAGTGGTTGCGAGTGGTTGCAATTGCTTGCAAGTGGTTGCGAGTGCTTAGAAGTTGTTGCTATGGTTGCCAGTGGTTGTCATTCGTTGCGAGTGGTTGTGAGTAATTGCCAGTGGTTACAAGTGGTTGCGAGTTGTTGCGAGTGGTTGCAAGAAGTTGTGAGTGGTTGCGAGTGGTTGCAACTGGTTGTGAGTGGTTACGAGTGGTTGCGACTGGTTACAAGTTGTTGTGGGTGCTTGTGGGTGGTTTCAAGTGGTTGCGAGTGCTTGTAAGTGGTTGTGACTGGTTGGGAGTGGTTGCAAGTGGTTGCGAGTGGTTGCGAGTGGTTTTGAGTGCTTGCAAGTGGTTGTGAGTGCTTACAAGTGGTTGCAACTGGTTGCGAGTGGTT
Organism: Penium margaritaceum; assembly: GCA_023375785.1. Taxonomy (NCBI): domain Eukaryota; kingdom Viridiplantae; phylum Streptophyta; class Zygnematophyceae; order Desmidiales; family Peniaceae; genus Penium; species Penium margaritaceum. Next base: position 106,256 of record SZWC01004129.1, read on the forward strand.
GCGAGTGGTTGCAAGTGGTTGTGAGTGGTTGAGAGTGATAAGTGTGGTTCCGTGGTTGCGAGTGGTTGCGAGTGGTTGCAAGTGGTTGCAAGTGCTTGCGAGTGGTTGTGAATGCTTGCGAGTGGGTGCGTATAGTTGCAAGTTGTTGCGAGTGGCTGTGAGTGGTTGCACGTGGTTGCGAATGTTTGCAAGTTGCTGCAAGTGCTTGCAAGTGATTGCGAGTGGTTGCAAGTGGTTGCCAGTGGTTGGAAGTGGTTGCGAGTGGTTGCGAGTGGTTGCCAGTGGTTGCGCGTTGTTGCCATTGGTTCCAAGTGGTTGTGATTGGTTGCGAGTGGTTGCAAGTGGTTGCAAGTGGTTGCAAGTGGTTGCACATGGTTGCAAGTGGCTGTGAGTGGTTGCGAGTGGTTACACGTAGTTGCGAGTGGTTGCAAATGGTTGTGAGTAGCTGTGACTTGTTCCGTGTGGTCGCGTGTGCTTGAAAGTGGTTGTGAGTGGTTGTGAGTAATTGCAAGTGGTTGCAAGCAGCTTCGAGTGGTTGCGAGTGGTTGCAAGTGGTTGCATGTGGTTGCAAATGGTTGCGAGTGGTTGCAAATGCTTCCGAGTGGTCACAAGTGGTTGCGAGTGGTTGCGAGAGCTTGCAAGTGGTTGTGAGTACTTGCAGTTGGTTGCGAGTGGTAACGAGGGGTTGTGAGTGGTTGCAAGTGGTTGCACATGGTTGTGAGTGGTTGCAAGTGGTTGCAAGTGGCTGCAAATGGTTGCGAGTGGTTGCGAGTGGTTGCAAGGGGTAGTGAGTGGTTGCGAGTGGTCATGACTGGTCAAGAGCGGTTGCGAGTGGTTACGAGTGGTTTTAAGTGGTTGCAAGTGGTTGCGAATGGCGGGGAGTGGTTCCAAATGGTTGGGAGTGGTTTTGATTGGTTGCAAGTGGTTGCGAATAGATGCAAGTGGTTGCGATTGCTTGCGAGTGGTTTGGAGTGCTTGCAGGTGGTTGCGAGTGGTTGCAAGTGGTTGCAAGTGGTTGCGAGTGCTTGCAAGTGGTTGTGAGTTGTTTCGAGTGGTTGAGTGGTTGCAAGTGGTTGCGAGTGTTTGTGAGTGGTTGTGAGTGGTTGCAAGTGGTTGCGAGTCATTGCAAGTGGTTGCGAGTGGTTGCGAGTGGCTACAAGTGGTTACGAGTGGTTGCAAGTGGTTGCAATTAGTTGTGAGTGGTTGTAAGTGGTTGCCAGTGGTTGCGAGAGCTTACAAGTGGTTGTGAGTGGTTGTGAGTGGTTGTAAGTGGTTGCGAGTGGTTGCGAGTGGTTGCGAGTGGTTCCAAGTGGATATGAGTGGTTGCTAGTTGTTGCAAGCGGTTGCAAGTGTTTGTGAGTGGTTGTGAGTGCTTGCAACTGTTTGTGAGTGCTTGCAAGTCGTTGTGAGTAGTTGTGAGTGATTGCGAGTGATTGGAAGTGGTTACAAGTGGTGTCGAGTGGTTGCGAGTGGTTGCGAGTGGTTGCGAGTGGTTGCAAGTGGTTGCGAGTGGTTGTGAGTGGTTCCGAGTAGTTGCATGTGGTTGCGAGTGGTTGGGAGTCGTTGTGAGTGGTTGCATGTGGTTACGAGTGGTTGCCAGTCATTGCAAATGGTTGCATGTGGGGAAAATTGGTTGCGAGAGGTTGGGAGTGTTTGTGAGTGGTTGTGAGTGGTTGCAAGTGCTTGCATTCGGTTGTGAGTGGTTGCGAGTGGTTGCGAGTGGTTGCGAGTGGTTGCAAGTGGTTGTGAGTGGTTGGGAGTGGTATTGTGTGGTTGGGAGTGGTTGCGATTGGTTGCAAGAAGTTGCGAGTGGTTGCGAGTGGTTGCGAGTGGTTACGAGTGGTTGCGAGTGGATGCAAGTGGTTGCAAGTGGTTGCGAGTGGTTGCGAGTGGTTACGAGTGGTTGCGAGTGGATGCAAGTGGTTGCAAGTGGTTGCGAGTGGTTGCGAGTGGTTACGAGTGGTTGCGAGTGGATGCAAGTGGTTGCAAGTGGTTGCGAGTGGTTGCGAGTGGTTACGAGTGGTTGCGAGTGGATGCAAGTGGTTGCAAGTGGTTGCGAGTGGTTGCGAGTGGTTACGAGTGGTTGCGAGTGGATGCAAGTGGTTGCAAGTGGTTGCGAGTGGTTGCGAGTGGTTACGAGTGGTTGCGAGTGGATGCAAGTGGTTGCAAGTGGTTGCGAGTGGTTGCGAGTGGTTACGAGTGGTTGCGAGTGGATGCAAGTGGTTGCAAGTGGTTGCGAGTGGTTGCGAGTGGTTACGAGTGGTTGCGAGTGGATGCAAGTGGTTGCAAGTGGTTGCGAGTGGTTGCGAGTGGTTACGAGTGGTTGCGAGTGGATGCAAGTGGTTGCAAGTGGTTGCGAGTGGTTGCGAGTGGTTACGAGTGGTTGCGAGTGGATGCAAGTGGTTGCAAGTGGTTGCGAGTGGTTGCGAGTGGTTACGAGTGGTTGCGAGTGGATGCAAGTGGTTGCAAGTGGTTGCGAGTGGTTGCGAGTGGTTACGAGTGGTTGCGAGTGGATGCAAGTGGTTGCAAGTGGTTGCGAGTGGTTGCGAGTGGTTACGAGTGGTTGCGAGTGGATGCAAGTGGTTGCAAGTGGTTGCGAGTGGTTGCGAGTGGTTACGAGTGGTTGCGAGTGGATGCAAGTGGTTGCAAGTGGTTGCGAGTGGTTGCGAGTGGTTACGAGTGGTTGCGAGTGGATGCAAGTGGTTGCAAGTGGTTGCGAGTGGTTGCGAGTGGTTACGAGTGGTTGCGAGTGGTTGCGAGTGGTTGCGAGTGGTTGATCATGGTTGCGAGTAGTTGCAAGTGGTTACGAGTGATTGCGAGTGGTTACGAGTGGTTGCGAGTGGTTGCGAGTGGTTGCGAGTGGTTTCTTGTGGTTGCGAGTAGTTGCAAGTGGTTGCAAGTAGTTGCAAGTGATTGCGAGTGCTTGCAAGTGGTTGTGACTAATCTTGAGTGGTTGAGTGGTTGCAATTGGTTGTGAGTGGTTGTGAGTGGTCGCAAGTGGTTGCAAGCGGTTTCTAGTGGTTGCGAGTTATTGCAAGTTGTTGCTGTCAGGTGGAGATCCACCGCATCTCCACTGGGAAGAAGGTGGATCCGTGGAAGGAAGTTGCCGCGGTCCACAAGTCCGCAGAAGAGGTGGCCGCGACCACACATCCGTGGAGAGGGATGAAGGGGAGGCCACGGAGCACCGGAGGATGCGCAAGGAATGCTGGCTCCCGCAATAAGGTTGCGGTAGAGCGTGGGGTGGCGCGGAACCAAGTGGCGGAGGAGAAGGATAGGGGGGAAAAGTTGCCGCCAGGAAACAAACAATCAACGGCGGCTTTCCACGGTTATCTGAAGCAATGGTGGCGGAGAAGGCAAAAAGAGGCGGGATAGGCAGGGATGAGAGTCCGCGGTGGAAAGAGAACATGAGCTGAGCCGCGGAGAAGTGGGCGTGAAGTAGGAGCTCGGCCAATGAGCGCCCAGGGTTGGCAGCGGTGATCAAGGAGGACAGATCGCGGAAGACGAAGATTCAAGGAAGAACACGAAGAACCGCGTGCACGAGCCACGGTTGAAGAAAGTAATCAGTAGTGGATATGCAGTGTATGTGTGTGTGTGGGTAAGGACGGGACCTGTGGTGCGTAGCCACACCGCGTGGAGTCTAAGTGGGAAGAAGGAGAATGTTGTGAGAGGGATGAGACCCACGGCGTGTAGACATGCCGTGCGGAGTCCCAAGTAGAAAAGGACATCAGTAGCAGAAGTACAAGTGTAACTCAGTCTTTCTTGCTTCCTGAAGAGTCTATGTACTCCGCACGATAGCTTTATCAAAGACATCTGACCAACTCTCATCTCTGTTCCCAGCCTATCACTCTCTTGCCCACCATTGCTCTTGGATTCTGGTTCGCTTACTATGTCACTGAAGGCGTGAAGAACCAAAAGTCCGAGTGAAGCAAGTTGTCAGTGTTGTTCTTCTATGCCCCATGGCCACTGCTATGGGTTGACGGACAGGTTGGGCATGCACTGCTCCCTTGGAGTAAGTCCCCCAAACCTTGTTCGTGGTGCAAGTCCAAGCGAGATACCAGAAGTGTAGCGCAACGGATAGCATGTTGGACTTAGGGACAACAGGTCCTGCGATCGAGCCTTGATGTGCGCAGGAGGTTTTTTGACCTTCTAGCACAGGGGAAGTTTCTTAGACATTTCTCCATGCATGAGGAGGGTGCGCCACTTGGCGGTCAGTGGATGCGCCAATTGGCGGACTGGTGAGGTGGTTTGGAGTGACCACCCCAAAAGTGTCACTGCCCACACACCTTAGAAGCCAGGCCTAGGACTATATGTACCAGGCTCATTCCTCATTCTAATTACACAATCTGGCCTTAGATGCTCCTCACAGAGTTGTCCAACTAAGGAACAGTATAAAGAAGACACTGGTTGGTCTAAGCCCCAGGAGTTAGTCTTTGACTAGCACCTCGCGCGAAAGTGACCAAGTGTTAAGTGGACACAGTTGCTAGCAAGTGATTGCCTAGGAACTGCTCAGTGTGGAACCGTGATCCTGAGGGTGATATCTTCTCCTAGCTGAAATGCTAGGAGCGGACGGCAGGTGCTATTGTGTCGGCCCTGTTTTCTAGTCCGTTTGCCTCAGGCCGGTTGACA